>CM076582.1:1096430814-1096475649 GCA_034641835.2 Pinus albicaulis
TTATAGGGGATATCATTTCCTTGAACAAACATAACCAAACTTGTTTTCATCTTAGAATTTCCATTTCACCCTAGAAAACCAAAAACGACAAAAAGTTAAGAAATAGGTTATCTTGCACATATAGTGCGCCGCACTTCATCAGCTTACGATTCCCGGATTGACAAATTAAATGCAGCAATTTAGGACACACTAAATTGACCAAACAATGGGCACCGCAAAAATCCCAAGACCAATTGGTATGGCCTCATGTGTTGTATCACCAACACTACGCCCGATGCAGTTTTATACCTTGAGGGCCCGGTGCAGGAACCTTCGGCCGCCCTGGGGCCACCATCTAGATGACACGCATCGGTGCGTTGAAACCTTAGTAGCACACCGATGAAAAAAACATCTGTAATAACCTCCAGCTACCCAGGTTTTTTAGTTATGTTTAATTTCCATTATAAGCTCCACCAAAACCTCCATAATCATAAACGGATGTTGTAGAAAATGTTTTTTTGACAATTTTGGCCAATTTTATAACACTAAAAACCTCCTTTATAACCTTCGCTAGAGGGTATTTTCCCTGTAGTGGATTTCTCTCTTGTTGTTCCTTATGTTGATGTTCCTTATGTGAGATAGGTTGGGATACCTCTAGTATATTTAGAGGAATCCATTCTAACCTTATATTTCCCTAATGCTTGAACTTTGAAAGTTTTCGTGGATTGAGGCATGATGCTGCTAATTTCTGCACTGTAGAATAAGTATCAACTTACTCAAACAAGTCATCAAAATCATCATCTTCATGAACAAATGGTCTGATTTTCACTTGAGTTGTGAAATTGAAGGAAACTTGTTTGGGTCATATTTCCTGTTAGAAATTGTAAATAATTTCAAATATTGGATTTGATTTATTCCTAACCCTTCATGCTTGAAATTTTCTAATGCATAGACGCCATAGTGAATAGGAAAAGAGGGCCACGAATCTTTATTTTCTTCTTTCAAAACCTTAGTCAATCCATTACCCACAGTCCCATAGCCAATTTCTCTTTTGATAAGTTTATCTGGAACATACAATGGTACGACATGTGGTCGGGCTAAGCTCCCAAAAACTCTGACATAAGTAAACAATTCTTTTCCAAACCATTTTCAAATGGAGGTGAAGTCTACTTGAGCTTCTTTGGAAAATTTGGGGGCCTTTACATCAAGCACCACTTGAAATAGTGGGAGAATAACTCCATGGAAGATATTGTAGAAATGAGTTTCATATTTTGATTCCCATATAATACTATGATAGACATGAATGGGAGTAGGGTCTTGGGTAGTTCGTTCCCAACCCATGGTCAGAAAATGTAACATAAAACACACTACATCCATAATGTAGGCACTCATATAAAATAGGGGAAGGATTTTAGATGAAATGGAATGATCATTTATGTATTCAAGAATCTGGGTAGAAATATTATTTGACAAAATGGTTCCCCAATCCATGATATAAGAGTAAGTAACAACATCCATAAGGGGAACCCATTCAACGGAGAATTTAGTGGTATTGGGTTGGCTGAAAAGTACAGAAATCATTGTAGAAATATAACAATAGGGACCAACAAGATAATCGGTGGAATACATACCATT
Source organism: Pinus albicaulis (assembly GCA_034641835.2). Classification (NCBI taxonomy): domain Eukaryota; kingdom Viridiplantae; phylum Streptophyta; class Pinopsida; order Pinales; family Pinaceae; genus Pinus; species Pinus albicaulis. The sequence goes on from CM076582.1 coordinate 1,096,432,429, forward strand.
ATTATCATGTTTATGCTTGCTAGGGTTGCTCTTGCATTTATTTATGGGGCCTGATTTTAGCTCATTATCCTTGCCTAATTGTGCTAGGAAATATTTATCATATACCTTCTTCGGGGCTATAATGTGGCACATTTTCTTCAAATATTAGGCTATGAATGACCCTATCATTGTACCTATTCTTGTTAGGAAATTTATTTCTCCAATGTTGAGGTTATAAATAATCCATTTTACCATATATGTATATGGTAAAATATTGGGGCGTGTAGCAATTCGGTGCGGAAAAGAGTTGGAGACCTCCACTATAGTAGCTTCTAAAGAATCAGAAGCATCTACAGTAGATTTTCTCTCAACCCTGTGGGGTTTCTCATATTCAAATAATTTGTACATTACTTCCAAGGAGCAAGAACCACTCTCTGATGTGCATGTTGTATCTATGAATAAGTGGGGCATCTTTGTTACTTCACAAGTAGAAGCTGCAGGATTAGTGGGAACCATGGGATTTTTGTATTTCTTCGTAGCCTTAGACATTTTTGAGGAACTTTGCTTGTTTGGAATTGCCTTAGGAAAAAGAGGAAATATTGTTACAATAGAAGAGTAGTGTAACAATAATGGAAATAATGGCAGAATAAAAATTGGCACGCGAATAATATAAAAATTTAATACTCTTGCACTCAAATCATTATTGGAGGATCAATCTGCTAAACCGTTAAGTTATGGAATTAATAGAAAGAATGGGTTCATGTGCTAGAGTAATCATTTAAGCATTTAAATAATATATTTTCACATCACAGATCTATTCGTGTGCGAACTTCTTAGAATGTTGAATAGCCAATTTTTTCTGATTGCGATCAATTCCATTTCGTGCTTATAACCCTTCTCATGTCAGAAGATTTAAGGTTTTTTAAAGGCTTCAAATATTAGTGGGGGGGGAGGAAAGTATGTAAATTTTCGATGTGATATCACAATCGTGATTTCGGCGATATTTGATAGTGGGCGGAAGTGGTTATTAGTGAGAGTGTGATGCAATGGAATACATCACATCAGGGAAATGTAAACGATGGATTGAATTTTGGCATGGTAGAAGTGCGATGTGCGATTCACGATTTATTACATTCCGGTGGTGGTTCTTACAGTTTGCTTTTTGTGAAATATCATTTGGGTGGATGCCATTTTACTTTAGTAAACTCTTTTATTTTTTTCGCATCGCAAATCATTTAGAGTTCCTTAAAAATCCATATGTCATCAATGTGATTTTGCAATTGTGATTTGCATGCATGTTTGTTTTAAATTTTCTGCTTAAGTGTCCTTTAAACAAAGCGGTGTTTCTTAACCTATTTAAATCTTATTTCTATTTGAATTAATCACTTAATTTTTTTATTTGTTCTAGTCTAAAAATTTGGAAAGGGTCCCCATTATTTTTCTAAGGAAACTATTCTAAAATAATGGGGGTTGTTGAATATCACAACAAAACCCAAGCTTGGGGTTTTTCACCAATCATATTTGGGGAATTTCCATGGATAACTTTAAACATGTGATTCCATGAGATGATAGAGAGTGGAAAGGAGAATCCAACGCTTCAAGAATTGTCGAATTCTGAGTTGTCCTTAGTGAGATAAGAATTTTTAAATTTCATGAATGGGTTTGCACCATAAGTGTCAAGGTCGGCTTGAGTCAAATAAGCCTCTTGAAAAGTTGGACAAACCCTTAGATGACGTTTTGGAGGATCCCTCTTATGAGTATAAATAAGAGGTGAGGAGGAGGCATTTCCTCATCCATTTTGTGCAACACACACAAGGAAAAAGAGCTCGGTGGAGGAGATAATAAGTTGTAGAATTGGCCGCAGCTAGGAGGAAAGAACATCAAATGCATAGGGACTGTCTTTAGGGCTATTTTAGGGATCTAAATGTTGGAGAGAAGCTCGATGTTCCTTGTTAGAAGGCTGAGACTTTGAGGATTTATTTGCGGGTCTGTTTGAGGGCTAAAAGAGGTAAGGTATGATTGTTTTGGGTGGGTTGTAGGAGGCAACAAAGATTTTTGGTAGGCCATGGGCATAGCCACTCCAAAACAGAACTACGTGGAGGTGTTAGGGGCTGCCATATGCCCAGAACAATAGATCACATGAGGAGAACCTTACCTTACCTAGGCCGAAATAAAAGGAAGGTTATTTTTGTGGGTATTTGAGGGTTGTTGCAGCATGCACATTCCCTCACCAGGGACAACAGTACAACATACTTGGAGCAAAAATTGTGTCATGTGTTTAGGTCAAAGATTTTACCAGTTTTGGATCAATTTCTTGAGAATATTGTGGGCGACAATCATTAGAGTTGTCTTTGGCGTGAATAAATTCCAACTAGGAGAATGTATCATAGTGGATAAATGTCCCATGAGAGGATTTTTGGTGAAGTTTGTTAGCATCCATGTGGAGTGGTTTCCTAAGTGTTCGATGCCCTAACTAGGAGAAGATTCTACAATGAGGATTGGTCACTCACAAAATGTTGGAGGGAAGCCTAATATTGGACCATGTGTGGTCGAGATTTTTTATTTATGGTATGCTAGAGGACATTGTGATAGTTCCTAAGGTTGGAGCCTTGTGTGCACCATATTCATGGACCTAGATGATTGATAGAGTGGAAGTTGTTGAGCTCAAGGGTTGAAAAACTAGAGGAACAGTTTTTGGAGCCTGAGACATGTGTGTGGAGAAGTACTTCTACATCAGATGATGGGAATTCCTCCTATTCCATGTTTGTTGTAGGGTATGGAAATCTTGCAGTGGTAGGTGGAAACCCTTCATACCCTGTGTTGGGCCCAAATTAAGGTATGATTCTCACCTTGTAAGTACTTCAAATTATATTATAATTTTGGGGGAATCCCTCTTCATATTAACAATAAAGAGAATAAAATATTATGAAAATGAGAACAATTGGACTAATGATGAAAATGATGTTTTTGTAATAGAAAATTGACTTCTCTTATCTTCGCATGCAGGAAGGCAGAATGGCTAGACCAATAGGAAACGAAATCCAACCAACAGACGTAAGCATATGAAATCCTGGTAACTCCCAGTGGCTGGAAAAAGGTAGAAAAACGAATTGGAGCCCAAGAACTCAAACGATAGCCACGTGCGACGGGATATCATTTGGAAAATACTTTCGAATTTTTGAAATCGCCTTTAAAAGGGCAAAGGATGGAGTAGAAGGGGAGTCGAAGAGAGGAAAAAAGATTCATTTTGTAGTAGACACATCAGAAACAGTCTGTCTAATTGTGTTTTTGTAATATCACTAGATGTAATATAGAGCTTTGAACAAGAATATTTTGATGTTTTTACTGTGCTAGGGCTTCTAGTGGTCTGGGCCCAACCTCTGGAAGTTCCACGCAAGTTTTCATACTCTTTTTAGTTGCAGAACCAATTCTTAAGAATCTGACGCAGTTGTAAATTATATTTCCATTCAATACAAATGCAGTTCCCTTTCTTCAGGATTGTTAGAAATTGTGTTCTTGAAGTAGGACAATCACAATCGTATTTTCCGACTTACGGAAATACTTTATTATCAATAGATAGTTCCATTTCTTTTAATACCATTGCATTTGAATTATAGATCATAGAATAAGATGATTTCAATATTATCTATATTTATGAATTTCATTCTTCTTCTAGCATAACGAAGCGTTCAACCATCGATCAATGTTGATTAATTAATTCATAAAGAGAACTCCATTGCAAAATTACTTAATTAATTGTTGTACGATTTATTTAATTCACTTCAGTCATATTGTTGTTCCATTACTGTTCAGCTTAGATATCTTGTTGTTTCATTACTTCTCAGCTAGTTATACTACTGTTCCATTATTGCTTAGTTAGCTAGACTGCTGATTAAATTCTATTCCATTACTATTTAGCTTAGTTAGACTGTTGTTCCATTCAATTCCATCGTTGTTCTAATTGTCGAATTCAATTCAATTTCTACTTGATTTCTCTAGATTATTGTTTGGTTCAGTTAAACTGTTGTTTAATTCCATCAGATAAATGCAAAATCATGTTGCTCAATCTTAGGTCAAAAACCTATCCAAGCCACCCCTCGTAGGATAAGCAAGCTCAGGAAGTTAGTACATTCTTCCTCATAAGTGACAAGGAACATCTGTTAGACGAACTAACTCACATATATTGTGCCAACACTCTTGGAATAAAAATAAAATGAAACATTAGAGGAATACATAGAAAGATTTCAATACAATTTACAAAGATCCCCATATACCACGCTATCCAAGGACATTTTAAAAGCCACAATGCTTAAAGGGATGAAGGAATAATGGGTTGAGATGCTTAACATAATGGGGAAGGGAGATATTTACCAGGAATAATACGACGAGATTATTTCCTTATGTATTATATGCTCCTGGGGTAGCTCTCGCAATAGACCTGTTGGGCGTGATTCTATGAAGAAGGATCTTAAGCAGACCAATGGCAATGTAACCAGAGCCAAATTTGGAAATCTGTTAGAAAATTTCAAAATTGACATCCTGGGTACTTTGACAACGCAACTTGATTTTTTACAAGCCAAGCAGAAACAAGCTATATCCGAACAAAACCTAGCCATATTTTGCCCAGGATGCCGGAAGAAGCATAGCCAGAGGGAGTTTCCTTTAGACATGGTTCACATTTCTACTATCTGCACTAAGGATCATACCACGGACTAGTGTCCTTCACTTCCTAGGCTAAAAGCCATATACAAGGAAGCAGAAGAAGAAACAAAGCCAGTTTATTTAATGAATCAGCGTCGGCAATGGCAAGCATGACCTAGCATACCACAAGACCTGCCTCAATACTTTATGTTGCCACATTTCAGCTAGAAAAACCCTGCAAAAACTTGGCAGACTCAAAACCCCTTCCCAACTTGGTCAAACCAAGCATTTCCTATACCACCTTGGCCTACGCAACCTCCATCAGGGAGTAATTGGCAGAACTTTCCTAGCTCTCCCCCTTATTGGCAGACTGTCTCGTAACAAAAACAATGGCCAAACCCTCCTACTCAAAACACCAATTAGAACTGGCAACGAACTACGGGAATGGCCAATCTGCTAATAGGAGAAGGAACCCAAAAATTTCCAGCTCCGTACCCAATTCAGCATAACCAGAAGCCTACCATACGCTCTCAATTGTTGGCCCAACCTAATCCTAATCCCAATAATGGACTGGTTCAACTAAATCATATCATAGAAAATCCAAAACTCAATTCCCAACATAAAAAATGCAACGAATTGAGGTTAAGATCAGGACGTACCATATTACCTATAGAGGCCACAAATCCACCTCAGTCCCAAGTTGAAACCTCCACAGAGCCGAGCCTAACAAATATAATAGAAATAGGTAAAGATAAGGAAAAAATTGATAAAAAAAGACCTGAGTAACTTAGGGTGACTTTGCCTCCATTTCCTGAGAGATTAAACCTATCCAGACCTATAATCACTCTAGATTTTGACATCCTGGGGGAATTAAGAAGCCTTTGTATCAAAATTCATCTTCTCCAGGCCATCCAAGACATTCCCATCTATGCAAATACAATCAAAGAATTATGTGGAAAAAGAAAATTAAGAAGACAATGGCTGCACCCACCGTTCATGTGTTAGGAACATTATCTGACTTGTTGTTAGGTAGGAAATCACGTGTAAAATATGAAGACCCGGGAAACCCCATTGTAACCGTGAAAATTTCTGGAAACTCATTTCCAAACACATTGGTTGACCTGGGGGAAACCATTAACACCCTAACTACAGGATCTTGCGAAAAACTGGGCATATCAGCTTTAGAACCTACGACCACACTTCTGGAACTAGCTGACAGATCTGTTATCAAACCGAAAGGTATAGTTCAATACATCATGGTATCTATGGACTCGTGGGAATACCTAGCTGATTTTTTAGTCATTAATCCAAAAAATAGGATGGAAGGGCACCCATTTATTCTTGGGAGGCCTTGGATGGCCACATCATATGCTTACATAGGCTGTCGAGCAGGTAGCATGAATATCACTAGAGGAGACTCTATAAAAAATATCATTATTTATCTTCCTGCCAAACCAAGCCTACCCACGGTAAAAATTCACAAACACCCAGACACATATTGGGAGAAAAACATCCGTCCACCTCTAACACTAGTATAAGCTCTCGAATTTAAGGATCAAAATGAAGATGATGTGATTAATAAATTTATGAATCAGTCACCCCAACTTGAAAATTTGAAATACCAAATGATGAAAACAGTCCTCGAACATGAAGATCAAGAGGATCCTGTGATGGACTTCCAGACTCAACATATCTCCACAACTGTTGTTCGTAACATCATACCTATTGAGATCAAGCCAGGAAAGGTTTTGAATATTAATGGCAGCTTCAATGACAACCAAAAGTAGAAACTCATAAAATTCCTCCATAAGCACCAAGGTGCATTCGCGTGTGTTTACCAAGACATGAAGGGCTTGGACCCACAACTGTGCATGCACCACATCTATACTGATAGGGAAACACACCCCGTTAGATTACCCCAACGAAGATTAAACCCGCATTTAAAAGATATTGTAAAAGAGGAGCTGCAAAAAATGTTAGATGTAAATTTCATTTATCCTATTTCAGACAGCAAATGGGTCTCCCCTTTTGTGGTCGTCCTTAAAAATAATGGGAAGTGGAGAATTTACGTAGATTACAGAGAATTAAATAAAGCAGCTTAGAAAGACCATTTCCCCCTACCCTTCATTGACCAAGTACTTGACACATTGGCTGGGAAACAATTCTTCTCTTTTCTTGACGAATTCAGCGGATACAATCAAATCCAAATAGCTCTCGAAGACCAAGATAAGACAACCTTTACCTACCCATGGGGCACTTTCGCTTATAGAGTTTTACTATTTGGATTATGTAATTCCCCAACGACATTTCAGAGAGCCATAATTATCATTTTTTCTGACTTAATAAATGAAGGACTTGAAATCTACATGGATGATTTTACACCCTATGGGGAATACTTTGATCAAGCTCTAGAAACATTAGAAAAAGTGTTAGAATGATGTATTGCTACTAGACTATGTCTAAGCAACTAAAAATGCCACATGATGATGACTAAGGGGGTAATCATAGGTCACTACATTTCTGTAGCTGGACTACAAGTAGATCCGGCTAAAATAGAGGTAATTCTTCTGTTGGCCACACCTTGTACACAAACATAGGTACGCGGTTTTCTGGGATATGTAGGATATTATCGCAGATTTATAAAAAAATTCTCACAGATAACTGCATCTCTGTATGCATTGACTGGGAATGTTGAATTCCATTGGACTAAAAAATGTGACACCGATTTTACAGACTTGAAGAGGCTGGTCTCAATAGCACCAATCCTGCGAGGTCCTAACTGGAAACTTCCCTTTCACATCTCTTCCAATGCATCTGATACAAAAATAGGAGCAGTCCTTTGCCAAGAAGAAGACCGAAATCCTTATGTTATTTATTACATCACCAAAAACCTTAATCCTGCCGAATTAAATTATACAGTGACCGAAAAAGAATTCCTGGTTGTCATTTATGCTATCAATAAATTCAGGCACTATATAACTGGATATCAAGTGTTCCTGTATACTAACCACTTTGCTATTAGATTTTTAGCTAATAAACCAATCATGAATGGGAGAATAAATCGTTGGCTATTGTTGTTGCAGGAATTCAATATAACAATCAAAGACCTTCCAGGGAAAGAAGACGTGGTCTCAGAATTCCTGTCCAGAGTCCCCAAGGCGGACGACATGCTAATAGTTGACGATCAATTCCCTGGCGAAAAATTGTTTGTTGTAGTGGTCAAAACACCATGGTATGCAAATGTGGCAAATTATCTGGCAGTGGGGAAGCTACCCAGACATTTAATGGTGAGAGAATGAAAATTGATTGTACAACGCAGTGCAATATTCTCTTGGATTGGAGGATAAATATTCCATACAGGGGCTGATATGCACATATGCAGATGCATAAGGGAAGATGAAATCTATGACATCTTACGAGCTTGTCACAATGAACCCTATGGTGGCCACTTCGTAGAACGACGGATAGGGGATAAAGTGTTGCAATTAGGCTATTATTGGCCTACAATTTTCAAAGATGCAAAGAAGTATGTTCAAGCCTGCGATAGCTACCAAAGAATAGGCCACCTAGGTCAAGCTGATGAAATGCCGCTACAACCAAAATTGGTGGTGGAACCATTTGAACGATGGGCGTTGGACTTCATTGGGCCATTCAACCCACCAGCAAACCAGAAAGCCCACATATTAGTTGCCACAGATTATGTCGCCAAAAGGGTAGAAGCAGTGGCCTTGTCAAGAGCCACAGAAGAATTAGTAATTAAGTTTCTCTTTGAACTATTCGTATGATACGGCTTGCCAAGGGAAGTGATCACCGATGGGGGGGTGTTACACAGTAATTTGTCACCGTCCCTACCATTCCCCATCCCGCACAATGGAGGACCCATTATGTGACCTGTGAACACTGTCATGCCTTGAAAACATCATCAATGCAAGGCAATCCTTACCAAGACAGTAGCAGCACACTACCAGGACTGGGCCACTAGATTACCAGAAGCCTTATGGGTTTATCGAACAACCTGGCGAAATACCACTGGATATTCACCATATCAGCTAGTATTTGAGAGAGAACCTATCTTCCCTATTGAGTTCGAAATTAAAACTCTGAGAACAGCCCAGGAAGTGGGATTGGACTTAACAGAAGCTCAAGCTAAAAGACTCCAGCAAATAAATGAACTGGACGAAATTCGACTACTTGCCCTGCAATGCACAATGATCATTCAACAACAGCGAGCAAAGTGGCACGACAACCTAATAAAGAGGAAGGTATTTCAAAAAGAAGATTGGGCACTCCTCTATGACTCCAGATTCCAAGACTTTCCAGGAAAACTGCAAACAAGTTGGCTCGGTCCATATGAGATTCAAGAAGTACATAGCAATGGTACCCTCACCTTGACCACCATAGATGGGTCTGGTTTAACATTTCGAGTTAACGAGCACAAAGTACCCCTCTATCGCAAACCTCTCACGAAAGAATCTTTCTGTCAACAGGCACAAAACGATCCCACCATCCAAGTTGTGGTGCAAGGGGGTGATAACCTCACAAACTCAAGTACATGAGAGGTTTGACAGCATCACTTGTAAATAATGTATATAATTGTTTTGTCTTGTTGTACATTCTTCCCATTTGCAATTCATTTTCCTTGTAAGATTGTGTTTTTATTTTTGTTCAATTCGAAAATAGTTGATGTTCTATCTTTGAACGGTTGTTGTTCAATTGAACATCCGTCCATTCGCTGTGTTTTTTTTCATTTTTTTTGTTCGATTCGCGGACAGCTACTGTCCAATATTTGAACGACTGCTATTCAGTTGAATTGAACAGCCATTGGCTGTGTTTTTCATTTTTGTTGTTCAATTCGCGAACAGCTACGTTTCAATATTTGAACGGCTGCTGTTCAGTCGAATTGAACAGCCATTGGCTGTGTTTTTCTTTTTGTTGTTCAGTTCACAAACAGCTGTCGTTCAATCTCTAAACGGCTGCCGCTCAATTGAACAACCATCTGCGGTGTTTTTATTTTTTGTTGTTCAATTCGGGAACAGCTGTTGTTCAGTCTTTGAACGGCCGCTAATTCAACCAAAATTGAACAGTCGTTTTTACGTTTTTTACTTTGTTGTTCAATTTGGGAACAATTGTTGTTCAATCTTTGAACGGTTATTGTTCAGTCGAACTAAACAGTTGTTCGTTGGTGTTTTTATTTTTGCTGTTCAATTCAAAAACAGTGGTTGTTCAATCTTTGAACGGTCGTGGTTCAACCAAATTGAACAGCGTTTTACTGTGTTTTTAGTTGTGTTGTTCAATTCGTGGACAGCTGCTGTTTAGTCTTTGAACGGCTGCCGATTCAACCACAATTGAACAGTCGTTTCATGTTTTTAATTTTGTTGTTCAATTCTTGAACAGTTGTTGTTCACTTCTTGGACCGTTGTTGTTCGGTCGAATTGAACAGTTGTTCACCGCTGTGTTTTTATTTTTGCTGTTCAATTCGGGAACAGCTGTTGTTCGATCTTTGAACGGTTGTTGTTCATTCGAATTGAACAGCTGTTTTTTAGCGTTTTAATGCCGAGCAATTTTTGAACAGCTGCTGCTCAACCTCTGAACAGCTGTTGTCCGACAAACTTAAATAGCCATTCTTTTTGTAATTGAGTAACCTTGAGTAGGGAATGGCAGTTGGAAGAGAGAGGGAAAATGGTAAAATTACAAATATGATGGCTCTTTGGCACTATAATTCTTAAACAGGAAGTTGACATTATACACACATGAAATGAAAGGCCAAGTCACCCACAATTCAAATATGATATCAAACAATACAGGACCTTATGATGATATATCTTTTTGCACTATTCGAGTAATATGTCCCTACAGTATGAAGAAATGGAACAAGGGGTATTAATGGTATTGGTTTTCTTTCCGCTTCTTTCACCATCCCTCACTCTTAAGGAGTCAATGAACCTCCCTCTTTTAAAATAAAAAAAAAATTTAAAAAAAAAAAAATTATGTGTTCATGCAAATCGTTAAGAGGATAGGGAGTCTCATTACGAGCCAGCCTACCATGATCATAAGGATTTAACAAGTGACATGCCCATTATGGCTACCACACCAGGGTAATGACCTTCTCATCTACTAGAAGGACAGGAGGTCTCATCATGAGCCGACTTGATCACTCTGTTACAATTCTAGTGAATGGCATTGTGACTATCTGGCTACCACACTGGCACAGTGACCTCCTTATAGATCAAAATGTTACAATTCAAAAGGAAGTACTACATTTACATGCAAATATTAAGAGAGGATAGGGGGTCTCATCACGAGCTAGCCTACCATGTTCATAAGGGTGTAGCAAGTGACATGCCCATTATGGCCACCACACCAGGGTAATGGCCTTCTTAATAACTTGAAGGACAGGAGGTTTCATCATGAGCCGACCTGATCACTTTGCTACAACTCTAGTGAGTGGAACCATGGTTATCTGGCCACCATACCAGCATGGTGATCTCTCCATAAAATTCAAAAAACAACTATTTTTACATAAGGATCTTGGCTCATTTTTCGGGTTAAAATAGCAACCCTGTCGAGGCTATGAATGCCTGCTGGCAGCAGTGGCTCTGCTTGTGGTATGAAAGTATGCTCCTTTAATAACCAATTGATTTTATATACACCTTGTCCTCCATTATTTTTCAACCACAAAGCTATTACTTGAATTAGTAGCAATCATGACTTACCATAAGAATAACTAACAAAGATATGTTTACATATTTTTGAACTTCGGAATGAAAACACCAATCATTACTTGACTCAGTCTTGCTTCTGTCATAACTTTTTAGTCGTGCAAGGACATCATATCGCAATAATGGCTATGCTATTTCCTCTCGCTTTCCAGTCACTTCCGCACAAGATACAATTATGAAAACTTCTAAATCAGACCTTTTTACTGCATATGTAGTAATTACTCAACTGCCGATCCTTCACACGCAGATTATCATTACCAAATTCTGACATTCCCCTGTTCGCATTCATAAAAGACCAAATATCTGCTATAATTGAGGGCATGTGCGCCCTTTCTTTGAGGGAGGGGGTCTCATTGGCCTTAATTCAGCAAGCATGTGAAATCCCTGCACAAATCTTGTCAGACACATCGATAAGACCAGAGGAACACTACAATTAAGGCATGAATATTATTTATGCAGAGCTGCAATCTCTTTTCTGCTTGCAAACAATATCTAGTTGGAACAACAGAGCCAAGAAAAAAAATAATCAGAGGAAAGGAGCATATCAGTTATGGGAGGAAATACCCTTGGAAGCGAGCCTGCAAACTTTCCAATTTCAGAGGCAGCGAGTGCCATCCTCCAGTGAGCTGGATGGCTGACATATGTACACAGAATACAAGGATCCAACCCAAGAATTGCAATCAAATTTCTACAAAATCTGCAGGAAGGGAAAACCAGAGTTAATGGCCGAACTATACCAGTTATAGAGGGAATTATTGCGGAAGTTTCTCGAATACCAGCGCCAGGAGAAATATGGGCAGAAAAGCATCTCCTCCTGAGAGAAGGAGTAGCAGCATACCAGGACCTGGATGAACCATTGGAACGATAAAATAGAAGGATTAACCCTATCTCTTTACACCAGTCATGGCAGGAGCTAGCGACATTCATCCAGAAGTTTATTTCATGCGAAGGACCTCGGGATGTGGTAAAACCTCGACAACTCAAACTTTTAGCTATACTTAAAAAAAAAATTTCAATTAATCTTCCTGCCTTTTTGAATTCTGTATTGCATGTTACTGTTGTTCGATTGAGGAAAGCCAAGAATCCCCAAGCACTAGTTAGTCACTAGGGCTTAGTAAAAATAATCATCATTCATGAGCTAGATAAACAACAGATAACATGGGATAATTTCGTTAACCCTGAGGCACAAGAACCAGAAGTAAACCCTGATGGAATCGAAATTGAGCCCCCTAGGGTAAATCCTCCAAGAAGAAAAATGACCGAAACCTCAACGTTACAGCCAAGCAGAAAAAAATGGTCCAAGACACCCCAAGGAACCTTGAACCTCATGGAGGAAGCAGAACCATCCCATGCACCCTTGCAATAATTTGAGGAGGAAATGGCCCAAGTCCTAGGACAAATAAGGACAAACTATGAATTGAGAATCCCACTGGAAGTAGGGGAGCAAGAGGAACTTCTGATAAATCTGCCACCCCCAACAGCTCTGGTCACACTAACGTCCTACCTAACCAAGAGGAACCACGAGATGATGAGGCTATGTCTCCTATTGATAATTATGAAGTGTGTAGTGATGGATAGGAAGAGGAGAGATTGGAATCATAGGATTATTCAGGTGACACTGTCCTTGTGGAGCAGAGCACACACATAGAAACAACCCCTTTGTCACCAGGAGGTAGCATCGCTCCTCCTAGTCAAGACCCTCACATTGAGGTCAATTCTAAAGACGTAATCAAAAACACCATTCAAGACGCTATCCAAGAAAAATGGAATTCAGCTCCCCTATCACCTGATGAAATAAGAACAGGTGAAGATTCAGATGAAAGGAGAAGTGAGAAACTAAGGACCTGCAAGAGATTGAAAAAATTGGTAAAATATATGAGAAAAAAACTAAAAAAATAAAGAAGGGCCCAGAAGCCAAGGACATAAACCTCTATTGCAGGAACTCAAACAGAACCAGTAAATACTGTCGAAAGCGAAATGAAAACTGACTTAGCCGACACCATGGAAATTGGAATACACACCAATTTGATAACTACTACTGAAACTGAAATACAGACCAACCTAGAAGACACCACCGAGGCTGAAGTGCAGGCAAAATTGGCAAAAATCATCGAAGCCTCCACCCAAACTGAGCAGAAGATTATAGAGGAAAAAGGGACCCAAACAGAGGAAGCCCCTGCCTATGCCCATCTAGTAGAGAAAGCTTCCAACCAGAGATTATGAAATGAACTAGTGCAAGTGCGGCATGAACTAACACAGTGCAGGAAGGAGGTGGTGCCATTATAAGAATATCAGGCACTGCAAAAGAAGTTCAATGACCTCTACGCCACAGAAGATGAGACATTCGCCCAACTTAGAGGAGAGTAGGCAAAGGTTAAGGTGGTATAAGAGAAGGTAGAGCAAGCTAAGAAGAAAATCTCTACAATTTTCTCTCTATATAATGATGCGCTGTCATGCAGAGCTCTGACAACCAACTATGCCTTGTTCCTAACAGAACGATATTTACTCTTGAAAGTTAAAGCTGTCAGGGCAGGGAAAACCACTTCTTTCAGGACCATAGAAGAATTTTCCCAATGTTGTAACGATCAGGATGAGTAGGTCCATCGCCTCTTGTGTGAGATTTACATGCATAAATTCTTCCTAGAAGAAAACACGGAAAACAACCCTATCCCTTTCATAGGGGATGTATAGTTGCAAGCCTTCCTTTCATTTACTAAAAACCAGATCAGGTGTGCCAAATCCTACGACATCTTCTAGAAAAGAGAGCATAGTCTAGATTTATGGGTAAGGGGGGAGCCTACGAAACCCCTGCAACTGATCATCCAGCACAAAAACTTCATGAGAAGGCAAGGTGTGAGGACTAGTATGGGACCCATCCATAAAGATATCATAGAAAATGCATGAGAATAATTTGAGGACATTCGTGAAGTGACCTTAGCAGCAACCAAGCAAAGATGGATGGCCTTCACAAACAATGTGAAGAATAGGGAGCCATTCAGTTACAGGAATTTCAAGGCTGTTGCCTCCAGATTCCTTTCATATAACAACCTAGTCTAGAGCATGGGGCCTGCCTGGTTGGGATGCATATACAAAAACCTTCTCCTCTGCCATCGTCCTGAGGATTATAATCACAATTATGAATTACTAGAAGGAGCCACAGGCGGTGCCTTTGCGCTCATGAAACGAAAACAAGGCTTCAGAGCATACAATGAAAAGGACTACCTTGCCTACTCCTTAACACAGCTACATCTCAATCATCTGTTTGCATGAGGACATGAAACTAGGTAAGCAGGGGAGGATGTTGGGCGCAAATTAAGGTATGTTTCTCCCCCTGTAAGTACTTCAAATAATGTTATATATTCGGGGGAATCCCTCTTCATATTAACAATAAGAGAATAAAATATTATGAAAATGAGAACAATTGGACTAATGATGAAAATGATGTTTTTGTAATATAAAATTGACTTCTCTTATCTCCGCATGCAGGAAGGCAGAATCGCTGGACCAATAGGAAACGTAAGCCAACCAACGGACGGAAGCATATGAAATCCTAGTAACTCCCAGCGGCCGGCAGAAAGCAGACAGACAAATTCGAGCCCAAGAACTCAAACAACAACCACACGCAGTGGGCTGTCGTTTGGAAAATACTTTCGCATTTTTGAAATCGCCTTTAAAAGGGAAAAGGAAGGAGGAGAAGGGGATTCAGAGAGAGGACAAAAAATTCATTCTGTAATAGACAAATCAGAAGCAGTCTGTCTAATCCTATTTTTGTAACATCACTGGATGTAATATAGAGCTTTGAACAATAATCTTTTGAAGTTTTTACTGCACTAGGACTTCTGGTGGTCTGGGCCCAACCTCTGGAAGTTCCACACAAGTTTTCATACTCTGTGTGGTTGCAAAACCAATGCTTAAGAATCTGATGCAGTTATAAAGTATATTTCCATTCAATACAAATACAGTTCTCTTTCTTCAGGATTGTTAGAAATTACGTTCTTGAAGTAGGACAATCGCAATCGTATTTTTTGACTGACGGAAATACTTTATTATCAATAGATAGTTCCAGTTCTTTTAATACCATTGCATTTTAATTACAGATCGTAGAATAAGCTGATTTCAATATTATCTGTCTTTAAATTGCATTCTTCTTCTAGCATAACGAAGCGTTCAACCATCGATCAATGTTGATTAATTAATTCATAAAGAGAAATCCATTGAAAAATTACTTAATTAATTATTGTACGATTTACTTAATTCTGTTCAGTCATACTGTTGTTCCATTACTGTTCAACTTAGTTATCTTGCTGTTCCATTACTACTTAACTAGTTATATTTCTGTTCCATTACTATTTAGTTAGCTAGACTATTGATTCAATTCGATTCCATTACTGTTTAGCTTAGTTAGACTGTTGTTACATTCAATTCCATCATTGTTCAGTTGATTGTCGAATTCAATTCAATTTCTGCTTGATTTCTCTAGATTGTTGTTTGGTTCAGTTAAACTGTTGTTTAATTCCATTAGATAAGTGCAAAATTCTGTTGCTCAATCTTAGGTTAAAAACCTATCCAAGCCACCCCTCGTAGGATAAGAAAGCTCAGGAAGTTAGTAAATTCTTCCTCATAAGTGACAAGGAACATCTGTTAGACGAACTGACTCACATATATTGTGCCAACACTCTTGGAATAAAAAGACTTACCCCAGGTTGATAATTAAATGAGAAAGCACTAGAGTTGTCAATAAAAAGTCTCCTCTTTCAGCATCAACAGCCATATTCCTTCCAGGAAGCACTGCAGGAGCCCACATGGGCAGATGCAATGGTGGAGGAGTATGACTCCATTGTCAAAAATAGTGCTTGGGAAATTGTTCCAAGGCCGGTTAATAAATCAGTGGTAGGTTCGAGATGGATCTAGAAGGTAAGCAATCTGCTGATGGGAGTGTTGAGAAATACAAGGCTAGATTTTTGGCATGAGGCTTCTCACAGATCGAGGGGATATATTATGAAGAAACCTTTGCACTTGTCACAAGGTATTCTTCCATAAGGACCATCCTTGCTTTCTCAGCGCAGATGGGATGGCACATTCATCAGATGGATGTGAGGACTGCATTTATCAATGGGATCATTGAGGAAGAGGTGTACATAGAGAATCCTTAAGGATTTGAGATCTTCAACAACGAGTCGCATGTGTGCCGACTTAAAAGAGCACTGTATGGGCTGAAGCAATAACCCCGTGCTTGGTATATAATATCCCAAAATGGAAATGCAAAAATACATGAACAAAAAAATGGAGTTGCAGTGATAAATAAACTCATAAAATGTGAGAGGAATACATAGCCATCAATTAATGTTACAACATCAAAAATATGTCCCACTATTTTATCCCAAAGTTGGGAAATGCAACAAGATGGACTATAAAAACGTTAATTTCAGAAAATTACGCTTTAACTATGAAAAATAGCTCTTGGATCCCTTAGCTTATGTATTATGGGACTCACATCCAGAAGGGAATCAGAAGCAAATCCATTTTGATGTGTTAAACAGATCTCCCAGTCTTAATATGGCTTAAAAACACCCAAATCCCATGACCTGAACTATACAAAATTTTCTAAAGCAAGCACAATGTGATTGTATGAGGGTTTCTGATAAAATATGAGATAAAACCATAGATTTTGAGTTTTATTACTTAAAGCATAGAGAAAAATAGAGATCTAGCCCCTTTTACATATTATGAAGATAACCCGGAAAGGGTTTCTTGAAAGTATGAGCACACAAGAGTGGATTTGTAGATCTGGATCTGAAATAATGTAGTCTTACTGCAACTCTACATACATGAAGCTAAATATTACAATAAATAGAGGAGGATCCCTCTTACTAGTTTTCCGAGAGAAGGATGGACCCTTTCCCTAAGAAACTAGCTGAAAATCAAGGGCTTTAGCCCTCCTTCTGCAACACTGTGAGAAATGAAGCAGTTCCTACTAGGGACTGCGCTGTAGGTGATGGAATTATCTTGGACGAGTGCCAAGATATGAAAATATACTCCAAGATCTCCCTCACTGATCTCTCAAAAAGAGGAATGCTTCCTCCTCTAAAAAATAAGCTCCGGAAATGGTGTTGTGGACTCTCCATTGCAACACCCTGCAACACAAAGTTATACTCTGTAGAAATAACATTGTAGCTGAAGGAGGATGCTTGGCCTCAAGCCTGTATGTGGATAAATATAGTACAAGCTCCCTCAAGAGGCCTCTCAAGAAAGGAGAATGAATTACTAAACATGAATTCCTTGTGCTAAACAGCACAACAATCTAAACTAAACAGTTGGAGAAAGAAAAATAGTCATGTAGACCAAAAATCCAATATTCAATCATATCCTCCTATGGCTGCCTTGCCCTCCTTTTAAACAGGTGCGAGCCTTCTTGCCTTGGGCCCCACTCATTAGGGTTTCCTCCACCAAGGAATCTTCCTCCTACTTGCACTGTGCTGTCTCTATGGATGATCTCCTCCTTTCATACCAATGCTTTGACTTGGTCAAACTTGACCTTGTCCACATGCATGTGTCCCTGTTCACACATGAGAGTGTAAAATCTAGCTAGCATTATGATCCATTTTCACATTATGAGGGATTTATTCTTATTTCTGAAATGTATGGGCTCCTTACCCATTTATTCATCTCCTAAGTGAAATCAACAAAAATCAATATTCCAATTAGCTGCATGCTAATTTTGGAATATTACAGTCCTCCCCTCCCAAATGTTTCTTGTCCTCAAGAAACTGCAAGGATAGAACTGAGAATTCTCTCCTCCTCTTATTGTAGCATCCACATGATAAACTCCTCCAAGGAATGAGATGCTGTCTCATCAATAAGTCTCCATATTTCCTCTCCCAAGTATGCAAGCTAGCCAAATAGCTATCATCATGAATAAGTAGAGTACTCAAGGAGGAAATAAGGTGCTGTCTAGAGTTCTTCTCAAGGTATGGAGTCTAAAATGAATTGGGAACTACCATTCCCATGTGAAGCCTCCATCCCCAAGCTATCATCCATACAAAATGAGTCACCCTCCAACATGGCAACTCATGAAATATCCCCTCCACCTTAGGCTCCTGCAAAGAAGGTGGGCTGTATTTCTGAACTTGATAGACCCAATGGCCTACCCCACACTTTATTTCTCTCCACTTATGATAAGTGTAGAGCTGCTGCTGAATTTGGGCTCCATCAATTTTTCCTTCATGAAGCAAGAAGGCAATTGGATCCTCAAAGACCCACTCTTTAGTTCCTTCCCAGATCATCCCATATAAAGTGAATATGAAATTATCCTCATAGGGAATCCAAATGAGAGAAGTGATGAAGGGTTTACATAGTGCTGGAAGGTACCAACAGCTTCTCAAGTAGTCACAACGTAGTTTTTCCAACTGCAATTTCAGAACATGTTGTGGCAAGTTGTTTCCCAAAAAATTGCTAGTTGTGCATGTAATCTCATCCACTAGTAAAAAATAGATGGCCTTGTTCATCAACTGAGCATACATAGAAGAGTAGTGAAACACTTTCCCAAGGCCACATAAAATATGGTTGTCTCCATCATATAATTTGGCCCAAAATTGACCATGGAGCTCAAAGAGAAGCTTGCCCTCTTGTGGAGCAATGTACTGAATAGAAATGATAAGAGTATTCAAATACCGTGTTAGATAATCAATAAATGAAAAAACAAAACTCTTACCATGTATTGGAAGTAAGATGATACATAGATCCATGAATAAGTCCTCCATAGTGGTATGACATACTCCCATGAAGAGGAATGAATCATATGCTGCAGGAGATCACCCTTCTTATGCTTGGAAATCCAAGTTAAGAAGATCATATCTCTGTAATAGATATTTCCATCCACTACTCCATTTCTCTCACCTCCTCCTTGTTCACCATGTGCATCATGTGTGAAGTGATCCTGGGGATACTCCCTCAATAAATCAAAACTCCCAAGTGACAGTGTTATTGGCCTATGAAATTAGGCTCTTGGCAACTCATAGTTCCATTCTTTGACATGCTCCTTGTCAAAGACATCTCCCACAATGCTGCTATATATAAGAAGTTCCTTCCAAAGAGGAAGTACCTCATGATCATCCAAGGCTAAAGAGTAGCCCATTTGCACCATAATAGTGCCATTTTCCACTCTTGCAACATCATGCAAAATATGAGAGCAAATCTGCCCATGCTCTCCAAAGAACAAACCAAGCAACAAAAGTGTTTGTTGCCATATCATATGGGTGCCATGTAATGCCTCAATCCATAGCATACCTTTTGACAAAGGGTATTCCAAATGATGGCCAAACTCTCTCAAGAGTAGCCAATGTAGCTTTGCCTCTTGCTGCCCTGTGTCATAGATTTGCAAGGGGATTTCCCACCTCTTGCTCTCCACCATAATCCACTCAACCCAAGGTGAGTGTCTATCATCCTGCTCAACATTTGCATCCTCCGGATGAATAATACCATCATACTAATGGAAGACAAGATATATCCCTTCAACCATCTATCTTTCTTTTTCTACACATGTGGAGTGGTCATTGGAATGCCCCACTAATGGCTGGGCTCCCAACCAATCATTGTCACTTGAGGACATCGTTACTGGTCTCCATGTTGCTACATCTACTGTTTCTAGATCATGCTCACTATTGAGTACATAACTTTGCATTCCATTGTAGAGGAAAATGCTCATTCCATCCTTCAAATATCTATACTCCAACCACAAGAGTTGTGTACAACTCAACAATGAGTAAGTAGGATGAGTGTTTACCCTTTCCTTGAGTTCATCAAGGCTTCTCAGCGCAGTGAGAGTGTGCTTCTCTAAATCAGCATTGTCTTTTGTCCATGGGACATGCAATGGTATACAATTCTTCATAAGATTTACTGAAACAAGGGAAAATGGAAACTTAGGCATACGTTGGTAAAACCCGGGAACATCTTGTATGGCTGCAAGAGTTCCTTCCTCCAATTAAATGGTACCACCAACTGCTAGTGTTGCTGGCTGCCCCTCCATTGTTGTAACAGCGCTGGTACAAGTCTCCTCAAGTGGTGGTGAGGGCTCCTCCTTCTTTGATTTATCTTTATCAAATCTCTTGATCACCCTTTGAGTGAAATCTGCAAAAGTAGAAACTCTTGCATGACTCACATGGCCGAACCACCAAGTGCTTGCCTTACCCTCCAGGTGCAGCCTTGAGATCTCAATAGCCTCCCTTTCTACCACTGGATGTAGTAGGAAGAATGCCTCTAGCTTCATCACCCAAGCCTTTGCTGCACATGTGGATGATATATTGAAGGTAGACAATAGAAATCTACTGCCTTTCATCATCCTATTGCTGTAGGGCCTCCTTTCTTCTTCCAACTGGATAAACTGAGGAAGAGATAGAGTCTCCTTGAAATCTCTAGGTTGAGATTTGTATTTTGCAAGGTACCCACTTAGGATCTCAGGTTCCAAGTGTCCTTCATGCCTCTTGTCTTCTCCTCTTTGAGAATAGGAAGTACATGGCCCTTCCTCTTCTTGAAACCCTCTAGGAATTTCATTGCATCTCTTCTCCTTCATCTGTTTAACCTCCTTGGAAAGGTTCTTCCTGGATCTAAAAAGTGATGAGACAAAGCTCATTCTCTCTATCATTCCGATATTTCTCCTTCTCTTTGTCTTCTTATTCTTCTGATAACATATGGCTGGAACTCACAGGCTGAGCCAATATTATGCTCTGATACCACTGTAATATCCCAAAATGGGAATGTAGCAATACATGAACACAAAAATTGATTTTCATTGATAAATAAACTCATAAAATGTGAGAGGAATACATAGCCATCAATTAATGTTACAACAACAAAAATATGTCCCACTATTTTATGCCAAATTTGGGAAATGCAGCAAGATGGACTATAAAACGTTAATTTCAGAAAATTACACTATAACTGTGATAAATAGAACTTGGATCCCTTAGATTATGTATTATGGGACTCACATCCAAAATGGGATCAGAAACAAATCCCTTTTGATGTGTTAAACAGATCTCCCGGTCTCAATATGGATTAAAAACACCCAAATCCCATGACCCGAACTATACAGAATATTCTGAAGCAATCACAGCGTGATTTTATGAGGGTTTCTGATAAAATATGAGAGAAAACCATATATCTGGAGTTTTATTACTCAAATCATAGAGAAAAATAGAGATTTAGCCCCTTTTACATATTATGAAGATAACCCGGAAAGGGTTTCTTGAAAGTATGAGCACACAAGAGTGGATTTGTAGATCTGGATATGAAATAATGTAGTCTTACTGAAAATCTACATACATGAAGCTGAATATTACAATAAATAGAGAAGGATCCCTCTTACTTGTTTTCCGAGAGAAGGATGGACCCTTTACCTAAGAAACTAGCTGAAAATCAAGGGCTTTAGCCCTCCTTCTGCAACACTGTGAGAAATGACGGAGTTCCTAGAAGGGACTGTGCTGTAGGTCATGGAAGCATCTTGGCCAAGTTCCAAGATATGAAAATTTGCTCCAAGATCTCCCTCATTGATCTCTCAAAAATAGGAATGCTTCCTTCTCTAAAAAACAAGCTCCGGAAATGGTGTTGTGGACCCTCCACTGCAACACCCTGCAACACAACATTATACTCTGTAAAAATAACACTGTAGCTGAAGGAGGACGCTTGGCCTCAAGCCTATATGTGGATAAATACAGTACAAGCTCCCTCAAGAGGCCTCTCAAGAAAGGATAAGGAATTCCTAAACAGGAATGCCTTGTGCTAAGCAACACAACAATCTGAACTAAACTGTTGGAGAAAGCAGAATAGTCATGCAGACCAAAAATCCAATATTCAATCATATCCTCCTATGGCTACGTTTCCCTCCTTTTAAACAAGTGTTAGCCTTCTTTCCTTGGTCCCCACTCATTAGGGTTTCCTCCACCAAGGAATCTTCCTCCTACTTTCACTGTGCTGTCTCTATAGATGAACTCCTCCTCTCATACCAGTGTTGTTGACTTGGTCAAACTTGACCTTGTCCACATGCATTTGTCCTTGTTCACACATGAGAGTGTAAAATCCAGCTAGCATTATGATCCCTTTCACATTATGAGGGATTTATTCTTATTTCTGAAATGTATGGGCCTCCTTACCCATTTATTCATCTCCTAAGTGAAATCAACAAAAATCAATATTCCAATTAGTTGTATGCTAATTTTGGAATATTACATGGTACACTCGGATATAAAAATATTTCACCGGACTGGGCTTCACCAAATGTGAAGCGGATGCAAACCTATACCAAATTGTGGTGGAGGGTAAGCATTTAATCATTGTTCTTTATGTTGATGATTTAATATTGACCAGTGATGAGCAGCTGATACACTCATGTAAGGAGGACCTTGCAAAGGAGTTCGAGATGAAGGATATGGGCCTCCTTCATTATTTCCTTCGATTGGAAATATGGCAGCGATATGGTGAAATTTTTGTGTCTCAAGGAAAGTATGTAAGGGAGATACTGGGTAAGTTTCACATGGAGGGTTGCAAACCCATGGATACTCCTCTTCTAGGAAACTGGAGGAAAGAGGATGCTACTTTTGGAGAGGTAGTGGATGCTACTATCTATCGATAGTTAGTGGGTTCGCTAATGTATCTAGTGAACATGAGACTAGACATTTTCTATGCGGTTAACCAACTGAGTCAAGCGATGGTTAATCCTACCAGGCTCTTTTGGAAGGTGGGCAAGCATGTCCTGAGATACTTGAGGGGCACATCTAAGTATGGTTAATGGTACAGACAAACATATGAGGTGAATTTGCATGACTTCATAGATGCAGATTGGGCAGGTAGCCCATCGATCATAAAGAGCACATCAGGGGGGATATTTAGCATTGGATCTACAACTGTTTCTTGATACAGGAGGAAGTAGAGATCCGTGGCACTCAATTCATTGGAAGAAAAATACATGGCAGCGAGTCAAGCTGCATGTGAGTCTATCTGGATGAGAAATATCTTGGTTGGCTTGTTTGGTTCTCATTTAGATCCGACAGTGATTCATTGTGATAATCAGAGTTGCATTAAACTCTCGATTAATCTTGTGTTTGATGATTGATCTAAGCATATAGATATCTACTATCATCATCTCAGAGATTGTGCACAGAGGAAGATCATGCTGATTCAGTACGTTCCTACGGAAGATTAGGATGCAAATATTTTGACCAAGGCACTCACCAGGAGAAAATTCAAATACCATAGAGATGGGATCGGGGTGAAGAATAACCCCTTTCTTGTTAAGAGGGAATGTTGAGATTCAACAAGAAGAACCTAGTGAAAATTATGCACCTACACTAGGATGGAGGCTATAGCTATTTTTAGGTGGATGTCTATTTATAGATGCATGCATAAATTCTATTTTATAGATCAGGTCTTTTTATAGATGTATGTGCAAGTTCTATTTATAGATTGCATGTCTATTTATAGATGCATGTCGACTATTATTATCCCTTAATATTAGTTGAACAATAAACAATAATCCATTCTCGATGAGCACTTGGAAATAGTTAACTGAAGTGACAAATCAGTTAGCTATAGGAATTTCGAGTTGAGTGGTTGGTTGGTGGGACATGCAAGTGGACTTAGTTGTAATCGAGTGATTCAAAGTTGTAACAGAGTTGGAAGTGTAGTTATAAAAGTTGCAAAGTAGTTTAACTCAGGTAAGTGAGTTAAACTCAGTTGTGCTAGTTGTAACTGAAGATACACTAGTAGTGAGAGATCAAATGAATGAATTATTAATTAAATCACAATCAGTGGCCTCACATGCAACTGAAGATTTACTACTAGTAACTACATGCATGTCAGATCCAGTGGAGATCCAGTTGAGATGTAGGTGAAAGGGACAATTGACTATTAGTTGTGACATTATCGGTTGCACACATGCAACCACAGACACATTGGATGTGCCCATGAGGATTGCGCAGTCAAGGCAAGCCAAATTATGTTCATTCAGGGATTGCTATCAGTTGGGATTGCGCAGTGGAGGCAAGTTGTCTGGAGACAATAAATTGGATAAGGAACTTGCCAATTTTTGTATGATAGTGTGAGACAATTAGCTATTGTACTGATAGATCTTGGAGTAGAGCTTTGTATTTAATTGTTTCATGATCCATGATATAATACATAATAGAAGATAGTGGGGTTTTTAGCTATATGCTTTCCCCAGGTAAATTATCTGTGTTATGTGTGATTTATCTTTCTTCATGATATTGTGATTGGCGATTATGTTTCAAATTCTGCAAAGATTTTGTAGAAGCAATTCTATATTTAACAATGGGATATAATTTTTAGATCAAGAGAATCTAGGCAATACATATTTTGTATTAAATTTCTACACGATTCTCTCTCTCAATATGTGAAAAACCCAAAACAATGAATAGAACTCTAGTGGGATCTCGAATGCAAGAAGACGATAGTGGTGAGGATGATATGATCATGGTGAAGAATGAATGGAAAACCTTCTTATTTATAACAAAGTATTAGGTTGATCTTGAAAATGGGGAATAATAAAATATTATTGACCAAAATGAAGATCTAACCATTAGGAATACTTTATTATATTTTTTGGAGAGGGAAAATATATTCAAAATGGTCAAATATATTTATTTAGAAATTATTAATAAATAAAATGATTTATTAATTATCTCACGAACATTAAGAAAGGTGTGAAAATGAAATAATTATTAAATAGTGATTTAGTAATTATTCCAAAAATAGAATTAAGGAATAATAAATAAATAATGATTTAATTAATTATTCTTAGGTGATTTAGTCGAATGTGACAAGGAATAATTATCAAATAATGATTTAATAATTATTCCTAGAGAAAATTAAATAAATAATGATTTATTCAATTATTCTCATCGATTTTTTTCTTATAATTTTAATCATAAATAATTTAATAAAAATGGTTTACTAAATTATTTCCTATATTGAAAGTGATTTTACTATGGTAAAATTAATCCTACATGGTGTATTTCAATCCACCTAGTTAGAAATGGTTATGTGACCATTGTTTGGTGATAACAAACCTTGAAACACATCCTATAATTTATTAAAAGAAACCACTGCTACTCTAGGGACTGATATGTTGGAAGGAAAACCAAAATGTTGTTCTTTAGGTATTGTTCATGTTAATGAATATGCATCACCAGATATTGAATTAGGTAGTGCACTTCATCATTTATATCAACTTCATAATGACCTTCTTTATATGATTCCAAATCTGATGGACAATCAAGATTCTTGTAAGAAGTTCAAGTACTTGTACAAGGTACATTACTCTGCATTGAAAAATATAATATTGCACTAAAGAACTCAATAGTGAAATCACTTCAACCCTTTCATCCTTACCAAGATCCTTAAAGTAGTCCCTTTATCCTGTTATATTTGCAGACACATACATTAGAACCAACATGATCTTATTGTTTCTGAACATAAATGGTCTTACATATGTTAAAACCAAGTCAAATTCAATTGATCTTTTATTCACTTCATCCATCATGAGCATGTTATAATGAAAAAGTGTAGGTATCCATTCACCTCTTAGCTCTTCCAACAAGAAATTAGAAGTTTTAAAGATAATATTTGATCAAGGTGATGTGAATTTTAGCTGACCAATCACTCGATGGGCATAAGAAACATGTGACAATCACATTAAAACTAGTGGCTCTTTCGTTTCTTGGCATACCCAGAAAACACACATGTGATAACGAAGAGAGAAACGGAATGTAGTGGTCATTTAATAGAGTTGGAGAATGCAATTTATGGCCAGGGGAACAATATTGTGGGTTCCTTTCGGCTTAATTTCATTTGTTGGTGCTAGTTGCACTAAAAATTGCAAGTGTGATTTGTGCCTTGAAAGTGACAATTCCTCATGGAAATTGCAAGCCTGATTATAGGTCCTTATTCACAGTGTATGGGAAATTTGCATAAAAATGGAAGGTCGCAGAAGAGGGGAGGTCGCAAGGACCGCTGACTCTCTTAATTGCAATCTTGCGACCATGCGACTTGGTAATATGGTCAGGAGGCAAGTCGCAGATTGCGATGCAAAGCAAGTCCCATTTTTTGGTTGCATTGGAGTAGATTCAAGATGCAAATGAAGGATGAAACTTGTGAGAGCTCATGAAAATACAATGCAACTTGAGGAAATGTCACAAGTTAAATGTGTGATCTATCATAGTGCGATTACATCCTGGAAGTGCGATCATTCAAGTCACAATCTCTAGGGGCATTATGAATCCCAAAGCAACTAATCATGGAGAATTCATGTCACCCACAAATGAAATTTTGGCATTGAAATAATGATTGCTACAAAATGGAGAGGGTTCCCAATACCAACAATCACACACAATATACATATCCTTAGTGGCACACCTAAAAATTTCCAATAGAATAGACATGCCTATGCGTTGTTGAGGCATTCTTACCAAGTATCAAATTTTATGCACACTTTCACAATGCATTCTTAGAAATGTATTCATTCAATGCAATCTCAACTTCATACCCAACCTTTTATAACAAAATGATCCACCGATAAAATTCTATTGTTTCCAGGAACATTGTAGTTCACTATTGTTCGTGTAGAAGTCCCAAACGCTCGTGGACTCAAATGCCCTTGAATTGCGACATCATTGGTCTATTTTCTATCCATAATGCGGTTGATTGGTGTACACATAAGAAACATCATTTGTGCATAATGTCCTCAATGCATCTACAACAAAAAAGCTTTAGCTATATTTTGGTTTATGCAACATTAACACACATAACACCATCCAATTAACTCTAACATCAGTCATTGAAATTCCACATAGTGTTTAGCATATTGTGGCCTAAACATACTGAATGTTTTCATTTGACACAAATATTTCTATGACAAGCACAACCTTTTCCATGCCATGACACTCCCATCACTCAAATATATTAATTTTGGTCCATAAAATGTTTCCAAATGCAAATTTGGCATCACCATCATGGTCATAATGTTTTAATTCCTCAAGGAAGCGATAACACTATTTTTAACAATAGTTTGTACCCAAATAATGCTTCCTTTTATCATACCCATGCTTTGGGATACACTCATTCTGATGGTTTAGCACTTCCTCTACCAAGAGGTGTTTGAGATTGGTTGTAAGCTTTTAAAGACCATCTTGGTTATTTTATCATGTTGATAAAATATCTTCACCATTTCCTAAGACCACATCAAAAGGAAAATTTCATTGCATGTATTAGATTAAGAAAAATTTCCCTTCATGGCCAATCATAATACAAATTAGTAAAACACATCAGTTAGCTTTCACAAATATGAATATTGAAACTTTGAATATACATAGATAGATTAAATCGAGATATAACATGATCGAGTGAATTGAGTGTTTCCCAAAACCAATAAGATTATAAGTGACTTTACTGGCCATCATGATAAAAATGCCTTGAAGGTATCCCTTGCTTTTAAAAACAAACCTCTCCTCCAAAGAAGCATAAATATTTAACTCGAAAGCAAGTGAAAAAAATTGGTGGTGGTAAAGTAGCATTTTCCACTACATTGTGATTCTTAGCATACTGAGGTCCCATAAAAATATCCGAAAATGCATCCTAGGGAATGAATAGAAGGTTAAAACAAAGTAGAGGATTTAAACAAAAATATAGGGTTTCAAATGTGTATGATAAATATAATGGTTTTTCAAAACCTAATGCATTTGAGATGGATGAAGACCATGATGATGTGAGGTTACCAACATAAGATACTATTGTAAACCCTAATACATTAGTGTGATCAAGTTTTGAGATAGGTCAAGAAGAATAAATATAACATGTACGACGTAAGTTTGGGCATCGATAGGGTTTGATAGAAATGGGTCATGGGGATATTAACCAATTTAAAATTTGATCATTTCCTTGAGGCAAGCAGAGGGGGACCCAAAATTTTGGATATGCCCAAAATTTTTGGATGTTCTTGTAGTAGCTACAAAAATTGGCGAACCACTGGTAGAATCCAACATCTATGCCCACATCCCTACAATTTATTGAGTATTTTGAATGTTTCAAGGAAGTATTTAATAGACACTATAGGTACTCCTTAATTTACTTGACCATTTACAAATATTCCCTTCCTATGCCTCTCAATTAGGTCCTGTTAGTTAAAACAAGATCTCACACACGCAAGTATTTGATAATTATGCAGATAACATTAAAGGGATTATTGTATTTATAAATTTAAAGTGGGTTTCTAGTGTTACTCTACTTGCCAACAAGCCTATTCAGTACCCTAGTGGAGTCACTCAAGAAATCACAAATGTTCGTTCGCTGCCAACATGCCTGTTTAGTACCATGGCGAAGTTGCTTGCACCACCTCTCTATGTAGGAAGCCTTTCTCAATCTTGTATCCTTTATTTAATTGGTTTTCTCTTTCATGAAAATTGACATAATTTATTAGACATTTATTGTGCCAGGAAGGTGAGGGATCCACACTTGTTTTAGGAACAGGAGAGGTTGTTTCTTGTTTGACAAAAATAGAAATATTTTCTGATTTAGGTTTTCCCTCGTGCCATACTATTGCATCTCATCCTCGACTGACGTGTGAATAATGGAACAAACCAACAAAATATTTTAGAACAAGTTGAACATAGGGTTTAGGTTGTAGATATAGGTAAATGCACTAATTAGGGTTCCCCATAAGCACCTGTTTGTATTTTCATTGTTAATGGATCAAACTCGCAGAAATAATGTTTAGGTCACAATTTTGATAATTGGTTCTAAGAGAGGTTAAATTTGGAGAAACAGTCACAACCACACACAACCAATAGGGTTAGGGTTTTATAATTAGGAAAAAGAGACCAAAGAAGCTCTTCTAGGGTTTGAGCATGTGTTGACAAGCATAAGAAAGTTCATCACAACATGAAAGGTTTACAAGGAGAAAGAATACAATACAACTTGGATGAAAATGTGAAATCTCATGCATCATAGAGGATGGATTCAATGCTAGGAAAGCAAATGTAATGCAAGGAGAATATAATGCAAAGTGTAACATGAATGCATGATGTAATGCAACAAAGAAATCTACATGCAATGCAGTAAAAACAATGCAGTACAATGCAATGTAAATGCAAGGAAGAATCAACTAATTTCAATAAAGAGCCATGCAATGCATATGCAGAGAGTTCGTAAATGCAATGCATCAAAGAACAATGTAGGAATACGAATGTAGAAAACCAAACTACCCACAATAAAGAAAATGAAACAACAACTCTAAAACCTAATTAACCTAAACTTCAAACCTTAGCAAGAAAATCCTAATAAGAAAAACCTAAACTAGCCTAAACCTAAAACCCTAATTTAACCAGAGAGGAGATCAGGTCATGTGAAATGAAACTTCCAATGCAGCCACCATAACAAATCTCGACCTACAAAAACAAAGAGATCAACGATCATGAACAATATAATGAATTATGTAAAAAAAATAATTCTTACCTATAAAACATGCATAAGAGTAAGAAGGTCATGCATGTTGATAGGAAAACATGCCAAAAAAGACTGTTTTGGCCAAGCTACAACTCTATCCTAGTAAACAAAATGATAAACTTGAAAACCCTGAGCATTCATTCGCGATATGCATCCATTTTTTCTTAAACCTGAATCAAGTGCAAGAGAGATGGGATGTCGTTTTCTTGTAGAGGAGATTTTCAAATAAGATTCTTCAATCCAATCAACAATCTGATCATGAAATTTAAAATTATCAACTTGAAAACCATGAGAATCACTAAAAAATTAACATTCCTATGAAACCCTAATTTAATAAACTCTTTGGTGATATTGTTCATAGATATTTTCAAGGGTGCAAAGACCTGACATAACCATTGGTAAGAGTCAAAGTGCCTCACCATATTGATTAACATCTAAACCTGCAAAAGGTGGATCATCGAATATCAATGGTTTCGTGAGATCAACAGATGAAGGTAGGTGGTCATCATTAGCCATGTCATCAAAATAATCATTGGATATATTGATGGTTTTATTAATTGTTTGAATATTGATAGGCTAGTAGGTCAAAAGATCAAATTATTTTGATTTCCAAGGTGAAGGTGAATCAATCAGAGGGGTTTCAAGAAGGAGAGGAGTCAAGTGATTTGTTCCCTTACACAAAGTATAATGTAAGCAAGTACCAAATTGTACTTGGTCACAATATTCACCAGCTAGGCGAGAATCAAAATAATTAGAAACAATGGTTGGTGTATTCTCTTCCAAAAAAAAATTAGAGCACGAGGAGTAATGCAACTTTGAATATTTTACAAATGAAATTTCATAAGGCAAGATGGTGCTAAGAAGGAATTCATGTGAGGAAACCCTAATTTTACTTAGTTCAGGGATCTCATCAGGATCTTGAGAACCTTCCATAACCATTAGCGGAATCTGAAGTGCCTAAACTTCTTGACAAGTCCCCAAACCTTCAGAAATATATTCATTAAATCATCGTGGCTTGGTAAAGTTAGCAAGAGAAAATGAACAACCATCATCAATAGTATTAGTGAAGATGTTATTGAGAGGATGACAACCATCAAATCCCCTAATTTGATCAAATCAATTATCTAACACACGAGACTATCCAAAGACTGAGAATGAGGAAATATCAACCAGAGAACCCTTTTGAGCCTTTAAAGATGCATAATATTCCTCTCCATTTTTTAAAGGTTTCAGATTGAAAAGATCATGGACAAGGGATTCAATACTTTCATCCTTTGATTTAGAGACAACATCCTTATTTAGTTGATTGTAACAAAAACCAGTAAGGTAAAGGTCTGAATAATTTGGAGAAAATGCTAGGGTAATATACTCATGAAACAAATTAGGGTACAATGGATGAAAATAATCAAGTGAAGAGGAAACACTTTCAACCAACTCTAGTTCAAGACTCAAACATTGCACATTAGTGTCATCTTGAGAAAGAAACAAATTGACATGTATGTTATGATCCGTAGAGTTGATGTGAGATTCATTTTTATTAGATGCAAGACCCAGTTCATTGCAAAAAAGTGTATGAGGGACCACATCATGAAAATATTTAGGAACAAATTCTACAATATGTCTCATGAGCTCAAGTAGGGTCTCATCAACACAAAGAGGTGTTTTATTGACTTGATTTTTTGGATATCCAATTTCTAAAGGATGTATGAGAGTTTCACAACTAAGAAAACTTGGTTTGTTTCCTTGCAAAAACTCTTAGTCACCTAGATGATTAATGACATAAATTTAATTAGGTAATGAAGATGCAGGAGGATGTGGAATTCCACAAGCAGTAATTTCCTCCCCAAGGGTTTGAGATTTTTCCTGGCTCACATAAATGGGCATGACTAAATTAAGTATAAGATATAGGTGATATGTTATTTTTATATTATCATGATGATCATTAGAATTAGTATTCATTTAAAATTTAAATGGTTGCAGAGAAAGATAAACCAATCGCTAATCTTTTTCACCCAAATACATCCAATCCACATCTTTTTTCAGAAAATTCATAACAAGGATGAACGAACCTAGCAGAAAAATCCTCTAATGGCTCTTTGGGTTTCATTATAAGTTGATTTATCTTTGTAAGAAGATCTTGATAGTCATACCTATAAAAATATCGACGAAGTTCATTGATGAGTTGCTCAAACGAATGGATTGAAGTGAATGACAACTTGTGACACCATTGCTTGACACGACCTTCAATTGTGAGGGTGAAAAACATGCTAATAAAATATTTGCAATGTATTCCATTATAATGACATAAATGGATAAATTGACACATATGTACAAATATAGTTGTTCGAACCTCTCCATTAAACTTAAACTGTGAAAAGTGATAAAGTATTTCTGCAGGCACTAAAAGATTAAGGCTTTAAGAAAAACAACTTAGGAAAAACATTTGGGAAGGGGCCATTTCCAAATGTGATATATTAAAATAAAGGCTCCATGAGTTCAGATTTTCATCTAGCCGTCCTTCTAGTGCAAAAAATATGTTGACAGTGCTGGATGTCCTGCCAATATGGGGTCTCCCTTATGTGAGGTCCCAATTAGATCTCACAATGTTTGAAATAGGAGCCCCATCCGGTATGTGGGCTTGGTTGCCACCATGAATTTTTTGCTCTTAGGTATCAAATGTGATGATGTTAGAGTGAGGGTTAGAAGGAAATGTGCATATAGTAGGAATGAGGTCAACCCACGATTGACAACTTGTAGAACAAGATATAAGAATGTAACAACAAAAAATAAGAATAATGCCACAAGAGGGATTAGTCAGCTAAAACCATCTCAGGCATACATGAATAGGAATATGCTATAGGTTAATTTCAAAACAATTCACAATAAGTCACCAGCATCTCGTGGAATACGAAGCATATATTCGAAAGAAAACACACATGCAACATCTACAAACTAGTCCATAACATATTTCTTGTGTGAACGCACACATACAAATACAATGAATATACTAGAAAACCAATGCAACCAATATGAGTAAGCATGGGAATCAATGTTGAAAATGAAGAAATTATTATTAATGTTGCTGCAAATACAAGTACATATCCCGCAAACCATCAAAGCCTAGTAGTGGAACATGGGATGTTCGTACCATCGTCCAACGAAAAACCCTAACCTCACCCTACTAGCTACCACGAGCTGAGTGCCTCTATCTCTTCAAGAAAATTCCAGCTATCCACACCTAGTCCTAGCTTAGTGCTAAAAGTCCCTCCTAATAAGGCATAAGGGTATATTTATAGAGGTGAGGTGAATCTTCACCTATCGTGACCCTTGAACTTCCCTCATGACTCTTGAACTTCTTCATGGTTCTCTCATTCCCAATGACTATTAAAATCTTAGATCGATCTCATTATAGTTGTTATCATCATGATGAGAAACATTTACATATTGACATAAGATATTTCGTGAGGAGAATAGACTGGGTTTTGGAAACCATAGAATCCTTGTTGCCAATATTTCTGCAATGATATGGAGACATATATATATGCTAATGAACTAGGTGATAAATGTCGATTTTCATACTACAACCCCTCCTTTGTATCCAACCAACTTTGATGTCACACCTTTGAGCTTGTTGAAAGGTTATTAAAGCTTGTAAGGAGCCATATCGCCTAATAATGGAAACTTTAGTTATGCAGTCTCTTGTGATAAACCCTAGCTTCCTTTACATAGGTCGACATTATCGTACTTCTTCATCATTCTATAAGAATGAAAAACTTGCATAACTCTTGTTGCTTGTTCAATATCAATGCTGCTGTGAAGAACATGGACCTTGAAACACATACTAGACTGTCTTAAAAGAAACCACTATTTCTCTAGGGATTGATATGTTGGAAGGAAAACCAAAACGATGTTCTTTAGGTCTTGTTCTTGTTCATGAATATGCATCACGATATATCAAATCAAGTAATGCACTTCATAATTTATATCAACTTCATCATGACTCGCTTTAGATGATTCCAAATATGATATATATTCAGGATTATTTTAAGAAGTTCAAGTACATATTCAAGCTACATTACTCTGCATTGAAAAACATAATGCTGCACTAAGGAACTCGACAATGCAATCACTTCAACCATTTTATCCTTACCAAGATCCTTAAAGTAGTCCCTGTATCTTGCTACATGTGTAGTGGCAGACATTAACACCAAAATGATCTTATTTTTTCTAAACATAAAGGGTATTACACATGTTAAAACTAGGCTGGATTCAACTGATCGTTTATGCATTTCATCCATAATGAGAACCTTGTAACACAAAAGTGCAGGTATCCCTTCACCTCTCAGCTCCTCCAACAAGACACTAGAAGTTTTAAAGATAATATTTGATTGAGTTGATGTGACCTTTAGTTGACCAATCACCCAATGGGCATAAGTAACTTGCGGCAATTACATTAAAACTAGTGGCTATTTCCTTTCTTGGTGTACCTAGAAAATGCACATGTGATAACAAAGAATGCAATGGGATGTAGTGGTCATTTAATAAAGTTGGAGAATGAAAATTATGGCCAGGGAAACAATCCTATGGGTTCCTTTAGGCTTAATCACATTTGTTGGTGCTAGTCGCATTGGGAGTTTTTTTTCAGGAAGAAAAAACACTGATTATTTATATTAAATTTTAACAAGCCAGTACAGAAGTCGATATATTTCATCAGCAAGTGCTGGAAATGAGCTGTTTGAAATATAGAGCTCATAGACAGATGAAGTCCATAGCAAAAGCATAATACTCCCATATGCATGAGGACCAAATGAAAATACCGTGAGCCACCAGGTTCCCAATAAAAACAAAAGACGACATGACAAGAGTCCAAAAATAAAATATGAACCTCATGGCTGGGGCAAAAAAGACTAAACAGAAGCATTTGAAACCAGAAGAGTGACCACATCTAGGGGAGCTGATAGAGATTTTTTGTAAGAAGAGGACCACCTCTGAATTGCTGAACCCGTATATGTCCACACTGGAGGAGTAAACTTTGTTTTGAAAGTGAGTCAGCCTTGGTGTTGGCCTCCCAGTAGATATGATAGATAGGAGGATCCTGAAGGCACCGGAGAAGGTATTGTACCCTGCGAAACCAAGAGTGGAGAGCAGGCGGTTGAAAATTGGAGTGGCCCGTGATACCATTAATGACAGATTTCGCATCATCATAGATGTGCAAATTTGTTAATTTATATTGAACGACACCCATATCAAGCTCCAGAGGGTGAGGAGCTTCTGCGAGGAGCTCCACCCTTGTGTTTGTGCCTATGCCACCATTCCAACTGATGCAAAAACATTCATTTTGTTCCAGTTTGATCTAAGCACCACGTCCAAAATACCTTGCTATTTTGCACCATTAAAGAAACCTGCCTGGATGGAGACAGTGTGGGGTCTAAAACAGATGGAGAGGTGTCTAACCTGGGGAGGATGTGAGGGAAGAGAGTCAAGCCAAGAAAGAATGGAAAGGTAGATCTTGTGCTGAAGAAATTGTTGACCCTCAAATATGAACTTATTTATGGCTAGCCACACCTCCTAGAAATAAAGAAAGGTAAGGATTGGGATGCAGAGTCCAAATCCCCCAATGATTCAATACATTGTTGAAAGGAGAGAGGCCTCCAATCAAGAACCTGCAAATGATCACATAAATTGGAACAGATATCTAAAAATAGGTGCATGACCGATTCCGACTCCAGTTTACAAAAAACGCAACAGCGAGGTCCATGGAGACCTTGCTTGATCAAATTATCCCATGTGAGGACCTTGTTTCACATGGCTATCCAAACAAAGAGGAAAATCTTGATAGGGATGGGATGAATCCATAAATTATTGTAAATTGAAATTCCTCCAGAGAATTATCATGGTTCAAGATGTTATCATAAATGTTAGCAACCAAGGGGGAGGTCCAAAACATATTACCATAACATGTGATCCTGTCACCCAACAGATGCAAACAAAAGCTACCAGATTTGAGGAAGGGAAAAACAATGTCCCATTCATCAGCAACCCTACCACTCAAGTCCAGTTGTTGCGATGTTTTCCAGATTGGGAAACCCTACTGCCAATGGGAGATGAACTGAGAGACCATAAAAAAACCTTTTTGAGTTAATGGATGTTGCAGGTGGATATTAAATGAGAAATCAACCATCAACCTGCGAATCTGCTCAGTGCCTAGGTAAATTTGATGTCCATTTCCAAAGTTCCATATTAGACGATATAAAAAGAGGGGGGCAACCCTCCTGAAACTTCTCCAAATGAGAGAGCCTTTTCGAGGAAGAAGAGACCGAGATCTGAAGAGGGAAAAAAAATCCCGGCTGATATTGTATTTGGCCCTGAAGAGACAAGGCCAAGTGCCTATTCCCGTGGTCCCCCTCCAAAGGGATTTAATAAGTAGATCTTGCGAGAAAGTAGTGATGTCCAAGAGACCCCATCTGCCCAACCTTTTTGGAGGCATGATCAAATCCATATTGCAGAGAGGAAATTTCCTGGGTCCCCTCGCACCCAACCAGAGGAAATTGGAGATGATAGATTTTATAGAGGCAACAATACCCACCGAAATATAAAAGAGTTGTGCCCATAAGACAAGTAGTTGTTGTAGTACAACCTGAGAAGGAATGAAGCGGCCTCCCAAGGAGAGCCATTTGTGTGACCAGGTGTTCAATCACTTTTTATAATTTTCCAGAAGTCAGGACCAATCTTTGGAGACGTATCCACATGGCTTAAGCCAGAACCCATGATATTTGACACCCATTGAAATCAAAACAATATTCACTTGAAAGAGGCCAACAATGATATCCAGATCTGCACTACTTTGAGAAGTGGTGATAAAGGTGGACTTTCCACTGTAAATTTCCATGTCCGAGGTGGCACCATAGCGGAGGAAGATGTAGTGCAAAGGAGACCACTAAGCTCGGGATATGATACCAAACGCCAAGATGTCGTCCAAAAATAAAGAGTGGGTAAAAAATATGACCAGAGACATTCAGATACCATAAAAAATGCCACACCTGTGTGCCTCCTTGATAAGAATGCTAATACCATCCATAATCAAAATGAAGATTAGAGGAGAGAGTGAACAACCCTGTCGGAGTCCATGACCAGCCCAAAAAAATTCAGTGGGAAATCCATTAATTAAGACAACAAACCAAACTAGAGAAATACAAGCCATGATCCATTGGACATTTTGGATAGAAATTCCAATCTTAAAAATCACTAGGAGTATGAGGGAACAATTAATGCAAGCATAGGCTTTGTATAGATCGATCTCCATTATGGCAGCGTCCAGTTTTTTGAGGTGTATGGAATGCAGTAATTCTTGTGCAGTGGAAACGACATCGTGAATGAGTCTGCTAGGAAGAAAAACAGATTGTTCAAAAGTGATATGCAAGGAGAGAGAGGCTGAAATGCGATGGGAAATGACCTTGGAGATAATTTTATAAACCACGTTACATAAATATATGGGATGGAAATCCCTGAAATCAACAAGGTGGGAGGATTTTGGTACGAGGGATAAGAATGCAGAGTTCATATCCACCGAGATTCTGCCCAGAAGTTTAGACTCTTCCACAACCTGGAGAAGGTTGTCTACCATCAGGTCAAAGAAATGGGTGTACATTTCAGAGGGCCAGTCGTCCGGTCTAGGAATTTTTTCTTTTGCAAATGATCTAAGAACCTCTAAGAGATCTTCCTTGGTGACATGCTTATTCAAATCCCCACTGGATACCTCATTGAACATGTGGTGGAACAACTCCACTGCCCAAAATTTATCCAAGACCCTAACACCGTCTCTGTGCCTATAAAGTTCAGAGAACTAATGGGTTGCCTCCTTGGAGATATCTATCTGGGAATGGAGCGACAGACCGTCCTTAGATTGAATTTGCCAAATTGAATTGTGTTTTTTTTCTGCAGTTTGCAAATTGATGAAAATACTTTATATTGTGGTCCCCTTGGCGCAACCAAACCGCCTGGATTTTAAGCTTCCATGAGATTTATTGTATTATGAGAATCTCAATTTTCTGACTCTCAAGAGATGCCAAAAGAGCGAGAGTATGGGAGCAAGGATTACAGAAAGCCATGGAACTGAGAATAACTTCAATTTGTTTGGAAATATAGATAAGTTCTGCAACCAATATTTTCTTCTTCCGCTTCTCCCAACTCCTGGTTCTAGTTTTGAGTGCCCTCATCTTTTGGGTGAAGAGAGAGGATGTCGAGATATCCAAAGGATCCCCATCCTGCATCTAGAAATTATGAACCAACTCTCGGTATTTAGGATACTCAGGGCAGAACTTGTTAAATTTGAAGGGTAGACCCATTCGAACTGGCTCTGAATTCCATGAGAGAATAATAGATTAGTGTTCTGATAAAGAGTCCATGATAACCGAAGATTTAAGATTTCCTAGGAGCTCCAATACACTTTCATGTATGAGGAAGCGATGAAATATTTTTCCCATGAATGCGTCCCCCATCCTATGATTGGTCCAGGTTGGAGAATGTGGGTAAGGTGCAATGTCGACCAGATGATGATATAAAAAAACCTGAGACAATCTTTCAACTAAGGGGTCAAGACGACTATGAGTTCCCCAACATTCAATGCCAGACAAAGAGACATTCAAATCACCAGTAAGGATGAGATTACAAATATTGAGGATCTAGGATGAGCTGACACGAGACCAGAAAGAGGAATGCTCACGGTAGGGGGCATACATGTTGATGAGATGGAATTGTTCAGAATTTCCCCAGATTCAACTAGACAGAAGTATCACGGAAAAAAAATGGAAATCATGAAAACGAGCGAAATGAGGATTCCACATAACAATTAGGCCACCCGAAAGCCCCATTGAATCAACCCTTGCAATGTGCCAGTTTGGTCGGATTGAAAGAAAGTGGGGAATGGCTTTGGATGCCAAACACATAGTTTCTTGTAGGACGACAATGGATGAAAAATGAACAATAAGAAGGTTTTTGATACAGAGGTACTTGGAATGATCTCAAAGTCCTTGGATGTTCAAGGATAATATATGATTCATGACGTAGGAGGGGCAGGCTTACTAGTTCTAAGTGCCCGATCATAAAAGGAGGCAATAATGGGAGTATCTCTTAATCCATTTGGATTTTCCATGAGCAATGACTTGTATTTGGGTTTGCCACGGAAGTGCCTATTGTCCTTCCTTCATTTCTTTCTAACGATGATGTTTTTTGTAGATGCAGGGGATATAGAGGGGTCGGGTTTATCATAGTGTCCTTCATGAACTATGAGAAAAACCATATACATGACAGGATTAAGGAGCAGAAAATCGATGTCACTCCCAATCGAATTCCGAGGAGAGTCCATTATGGAACATCCATTGTGCAGATTGGAGGCCATGCTAACATCGGGGACAAATTCAGGTGCGATAGGAGGGGACGCAGTCTCGAGGGAGGGCATGTAAGGGGAGGGAACATGGGGTTCGAGGTGGTGTAGGGGAACGATGGTCATTGGGGAGAAAGGGGCAGAAGGCTGCGTCGGGACCGACTGAGGGTGGTGATGGGCAGAGGATGTGGTTACATGAGAGTTGTGGCCATCCGGAGAATGTTTTGATGAAGGTGAGTGAGGGAGGGCCATCAATGGGTCTAATGGAAAGAGATGAGCATAGTTAGGCTTATTAGGGACATTGAGATAATATTTGGAAGAGAGGGGTGTTTCTGACATACCTCCATTTGGTGGTGATGCAGATTTTCTAATTGAATTCACACCAACCACACCTTGCGACACCTTTGATGGAGACGATTTGATTGTGCTCCGCCGGGGTCGAGGGAGCCTCTGCAGAAAATGACCTGTCTGATGACATAATGAGCAGCAGAAAGGGAGGCCCCAGAAATCAATTCGTTGTCTATGCCGAATGCCATCCCACTCTAAATCGATGTTCCTAGGATGACCCCCAGTAAAACTGACTTCAACTAGCAGCCATACAATGCGCTTATCCCAAGCACCCATGCATCTAGGATCGATGTACCTAATCCACCCAATTGAATTCCTAATAACAGTGAGCGTAGAATTTTTCCAGAATTGAAGGGGCAAACCCAAAAACTTAGCCCATACCATATGATTTTTGGGGGTCTCCAAAATTGAGTTGAAACCCAGGTACCATTCATGCAACCGCAAGAAACTTTGTCTGCGAACCCAGGCTCTGCCAAGGATTGAAGAAACATCCTCAGTGTATAAAAAATGGATGCAATACCAAGAATTCCTAAGCCTGCTAACCTTCAGAGGGTAGCCAACGAGGGGTCCCCAAGTATTTTTGACCCAAACCTACATTTCCTTCTTCGCCATTTCCACAAATACCCAACGTCCAACAAGAGCACGACGTTGCAGGCTGGTCACCCGCCCCCAAAGATTTTCGTATGGGAATCTTAGCAACTTAATATCTTGTGCCAGGGAGATTAGATTGTTGGATGCTCGGTTAGTTCTACTGGGTCTCATTTGGCCTCCCTGAGAAGTCCTATGATGACGAGTATGTGAGGATGAGGGAGGAATGTGATGAAAAGTCGAGAGAGCGTCGCTGCCAGAGAGAAAGGGGAGCTGGTGGTTTGCCTTCCCCATGTCATAGGCCTTTTCATCATCCAAGGTGGCTTGGATGAATGCCTTGTGTGCAGATGTGTCTGACATGAGTGGCCTGTGACCCCAACCATTGTGAGGTGGCTCGTTGGCAAGTTTATGAGTAAATGTTTGAACAAACCCCACCACCCTGCAGTTCCGGTAAAAGAGCCATATCGGATAGGAAAATGACAAGATCAGATATGTAAGACAGACATTATGCCTTCTAGGCTAGCAAGGGTTAATGCATATACAGACAAGGAAGGGCTAGAATGTTGGGGAATCGGTCAGGGAATATAATAATTGCTAAAAGGGGTATGTGTAACAATGCATGGGAAAGGGAATAAATGTCATGATTTGGGTGGCAGCTGTAAGGATGAGGTTAGTACCTCGAAAAATGAGATAGGTCAGCAGAAAAAACTTGGAGAGTGATCACCCGGATCTAGAAAGGCTAGATGTACGTTGCAAAAAAAATTTCAAACACGACAACATTAAGCCAGGGGAAAACCCAGATCTCGTCGGAAAAAAGTAGTTGGGTTTGAAAATACCGAAAAGAAGGTGGCTGGTGGCTAGAGTGGTACCGGCAAGTCCAGTTGGAAAGTACAGAGGGGGTGCATGCAGAAATAGAGAGGTTTGAAACTCAAGTGTGACAACAACAACATCAAAAACATCCTATATAGTGCCACCAACAATTACAACAATGGAATCAGAAGTCCTTGCATGGTCTTGATATGATGAAAGAATCGAGCCACTCTTTCCATAAGTCCCTATCAAGCTCAAAAGAAATGGTAGAGTTTGAGCTATCGGACATGAGGTCTCCCTAGATAGGTTCTTCTGTGTGTACTGATAATGGAGAAGAGCAGATAAATGGATATAAGAGCAAGTAGAAGTATGTGCAAGAGTGCCGTATTGAATTCCCAATGTATTATATGGTAGTCTCTTCCGAGGTGGGAGCCCAAGTGAAAAAATACAGCATAGGGCCGCGGTGGTGTTAAGTTGGACCAAGTAAAACCATTACATCAAACGATGACCACTAAACCACAAGGTCCCCAGAAAAAGAAGTTCTCATGCTACCATGACTTCGAAAACCAGAACTACGGGTCTTAGAGCGGCAACCGAAGGAAGGAGGAGTGCAAGCCCATATAGGAGAAAGAAAATAGACTAGAAGTATGTCCAAAATAGAAAACCCACTGAACCAGCAAAGAGAGTAGTGCTTCTGCTACCCGAACCCACAGGAGCCCGGTCCTCAAATCATGGCCCCAAGACAACCAGAAAACTGTAAACTTAAAAGCATCGAATGGGCCCAAGACATACCGTTGCATGTGAAAGATCTTCTCCATGTGGTCATCGGCAGGAGCAGGGTGAGTTGCCAAGGGATGTCCAAAGCACTTTTGAGCACATCAATCACACTGGGAGTTGCAAGTGTGATTTGTGCCTTGCAAGTGACAAGTCCTCATGGAAATCGCAATCCCAATGCAAGTGACTTGAGTGAGAGTTCAATCACTCAAGTCGCAATCTCAAGGGTCATTGTGAACCCAAAAGAAACTGATCATGGAAAATTTATGTCACCCACAATGCAATTTTGGCATTGAAATAAAGATTGCTAGCAAATGGAGAAGCTCCCAATAACAAAAACAATGTTGGTCAATAACACCCTTGAAACCATGAAAATGTTGGTCGATTTTCTATCCATAATATAGTTGATTGGTGTACACATATGAAACACCATTTGTGCAGAATGTGCCCAAGGTGACGGTAAAATAACCTTTGGCTATATTTTGGTTTATGCAGTGTTCTTACACATAACAACATCGAATCGACTCTCACATCGGTCATTGCAATTCCATGTAGTGTTTAGCATATTGCAACCTAAATGCACTAAATGGTTTCATTTGGCACAACTCTTTCTATGACAAGTGCAACTTGTGGCATGCCACAACACTCCTATCACTCAAATATATTAATTTTGGTCCCTAGCATGTTGCCAATTGTGAATTTGGCATCACCATCATGCTCATAATGTTTTAATTCCTCAAGGAAGTGATAACACTATTTTTAAAATAGTTCGTAGCCAAATAATGCCTCCTTTTATTATCCCCATGCTTTGGGATGTGCTCATTCTAGTGGCCTAGTACTTCCTCTACCAAGAGGTGGTTGAGGCAGGTCGTAAGCTTTTAAAGATAATCTTGGTTAATTTATCATGTTGATCAAATATCTTCACCATTGCCGAAGACCACATAAAATGGAAAAGCTCATTGCTTGTTGAGCTTAAGAAAAATTTCTCTGCATAATACAAATTAATAAAGCACTTTCACAAACATGAATATTGAAACCTTTAATATATAATAGATATGGTAAATAGAGATATAACTCAATTTAGTGAATTGAGTGTGGCCCAAAACCAATAAGCTTATAAGCGACTTTACTCGTTATTATGATAAAAATGCCTTGAATGTCTCCCATGATTTTACAAACAAGCCTCTCTTCCAAAGAAACTACAAGATTTAACCCACAAGCAATTGAAAAAACAACAATGAACAAACTTGGTGGTGGTAAAGTATAATTTGCCACTGCATTGTGATTCCTAGCATATTACTGGTCGCATTAAATGCTTGCAACAATGCATCCTAGGGAATGAAGAGTAGGTTAAAACAAAGCGGAGGCTTTAAAAAAAAATACAGGGTTTCAAATGTGCATGATAAAGATAATGATTTTGCAAGTCCTAATGAATTTCAGAGGGATGAGGATCATGGAAAGGTGAGGTTACTG
>CM076582.1:1096475749-1096585982 GCA_034641835.2 Pinus albicaulis
GATGTTACACCATTTTTTGGTCATCTAACTTATTATCATTAGATGAACCCAAGTACACCATGTAAGACCAATTTTACCCTAAGTAAAATTGCTTTCGCCATGTGAAATAACATTTGTTTATATTTTTTGGTCATATTTAACCCAAAACAAGGAAATTAATTAAATAAATCATTATTTATTTGATTATTTCCTAGGAATAAGTTATTTAAATCATTATTTAAATAATATTCCTAGTTAAATTTGACTAAATCATTTTTAAATAATTAAATAAATAATTATTTATTTAATTATATTCCTACCATCTCCCTAAAATAATAAATAAATCATTTATTTATTTATTGTTTATAAACAAAGGAATTGACCCAAGTCAAAAGACCTTTTCCCTCCAACAAATATAATAAAATATTCCTAAAGGGTGG
Organism: Pinus albicaulis; assembly: GCA_034641835.2. Classification (NCBI taxonomy): domain Eukaryota; kingdom Viridiplantae; phylum Streptophyta; class Pinopsida; order Pinales; family Pinaceae; genus Pinus; species Pinus albicaulis. The sequence continues at coordinate 1,096,476,169 of CM076582.1, forward strand.
TTCTAGAATTTAATTAATAATATTTTATTCATACACCAAGTTCTAGATAACCCTAATATTTTGTTATAAATAGAAGGGTTTTCCCCATTCATTAGTCACCTCCATTGCATTAGATCACTCTGGATCTATACTAGGTCACATTCTCCATTTTTGCCTTGTGAGCTCCCATTGAGTTCCATGTTTGTCTGGGTTTTCTACAATGACAAGAGAGAGGAATTTTAGATCTGAAACGCTGAGGATTTTCAAGAACCCATCCCATTGAGGAGAACCAGAAAACACCTTTCTTTTTTTCCTCTTAGGTGCCCCCTTTTTAATATAATATAAAAATTCTTTCAAATACATTGTTCCTGTCTTGTCTATTGGATGCATGGAGCCACATTTTACTTTATCTGCTTAATGTCTTTTATGCTTAGATATGGAATTGTGCAACATTATTTGGATCACCTAATTGCATATTTAAAGATATTTGGCAGCCATAATCAATGTTAGGGCTATTTGTTATGCGTAGCTAAAGTGGTCTTTTACGACGAAAGATTCATACTAACAATTGGCAACTTCACACGGGTTTTATTTTGCGACCGTTGTCGTTTTATATATTCCTGCATATCCAGTTGTTTCAGACCCTAGGCTTTCTCTTCAGTTTTGTGTTTTTCCTATTTTTATGATGCTTTTCACCTCTAAAACCCTCAAAAATTCAAATTTTTAACTTCCGTGTGTTTCTGGCCTTATTGCGCAGGTGACAGACATCAGCCGCAGCTGAGATGACAAATTTTTCTGAAATCTGCCGCCGAAACACCCGGATCTGCAGGTCGCACTTATCGGCCCAAAAACTGTGACCTGGCCTTGAGGTCGCACTTTTCTGCCCCAAATCTGTGACCTGGACTGCAAACAGGTCATAACCTGCGACCTGCACTTTTTTCTGCAATTTTCCAGCACTTTTTCTGGGTTTGTCTGAAGCTTCTGTCAGGGTTTTCCAGCCTCTGTCTCCACTCGTTTAGACTTGTTTATGATCTGCTTCACTCAAATAAGTGGGAATATTGCCCCTTAGGGCTCTAGTACCCTCCACTTTTTGTGGGCGAGTTTTGCTGTTTCAGAAGTCTGAATTTCCAGAGTTTCAGCCTTATTTCTTCCAGATCCGATACCTCATTTTCATATCCCTTTCGATCATCTCTTATCCCCTTCAAATCCCCTCATATAGTTTTGTTTGGGTTCATTTCTAGAGCCGCCTCCTTGTCCCTTCTACTTTTAGCTGATCCCCTCCTTTCTAGCAGCAACCTTGCCTCTGTCTCTTTGCTGTTCTCTGCACCTCTTTTCAGCAGATTTCTCCTTTAGATCCCCGTCCCTCCCGACCTTAGATATATTGGCCTCTTTTTAGCGTGCTTTGCTTAGATTTTTTCCCTCTTATAGACTAGTTTTGAGAGACCCGCCTTCTTGGGTTAGATTGATGTATTTTTAGCTGTTAATTTTCGGTTCTTTCAGTCTTATTTACTGCAAATTTATTTTCAGTTACGCAACACACTTTTTATTTTACTCTCAAAACGTCTGGGTTTAAACAATTAAAATTAACGCATGCCACACACTGACCCTAAGCGAAGAAGAGCCTGGTTAACACCGTCTGGCAAAGACTTTAAAATCAATTGACACTGCACCTCTCTGCCCTTGTTTCAACATTGACCTCACTTGATTTTGCACCTCCCTGCCCTTGTCGGTTTTTCTTCTTCTCGTCATCATTGTGCCTCCAAGGCGTTTGTCCCGATGACTTCTTGGCCTTCACCCTCAGTTTCCGGCTGGTCGACTTCCTCCTTCCCGCCTGTTAGGTCTCTGTAATTTATTAGCAAGATTGGGAGAGTCCAATCACAGAGTTAACATCATTTCAACCAACTTTGGGATTCTAGGATCTAGCCCTCCTGAATCCGGAGAGGGATCTCTCCAATATGCACAAAGATGGATATTGTCTTTGGAAAGCTTAAGGTAATGATATTAGGCTAGTTATGAAGGCCAAGGGTTTTGTTTTGTTTTGGATGGTTGAGCATGAAATGTTACTTGAGGGGAAAGTCCTAAGTGCAAAAAGTTTCAAAAGTGAGAAGTTGCAAGCAAATAGAACAGTTTTGGCAGACAGATAGATATAATGCTGGTTTTTAGTCCATTGGGCTATGGAGTCATATCTGGGCTTTAATTGAACAACAACATCAAGTGTGATCCAAGGGGCAAGTTATCTATACCACAAGATTATTGAGATTAAAATGATGAAATGGAAACATTAAAATTTTGGAGGGGTGGAAACTGATAATAATTTCTCAGAGGATTTATAGTTAGTCCAAACAAGAAAAGCCTCTTAAGTAACTGTTTTAAAACCAACCAAGGACAGGGCTAACCATAGACTTCTTGGGCAAGTTCTTATTAAAGCAACTTAATTGACAAACAATCCAGTAATCCACATAATTACCTTCAGAAAGTATGAAAACACATAAGAAAAACAGAGTGTAACTTAAGATCAGATAAAGTACTTTTAAACCTAGTCTGCTTTCAGTCAACACCAAGGGAAACTTTCAGAATCTGCCTTTTGAGAAAAGAATCTAGGAATCAGGGCAAACCATATCTTCTCTAGTCTAACTTTAATAGCAAATAATGGAAATAACATTCGAGAACAATGTTTGAGCAAACAAAAGGACGAGGGAACGCCAACATTCCTAACTGTTTAAACTGTATTGAATCATTCTTAAATAAACAAATTTGAAGAAAACATCAAGATAAATATTTCTCAGCCAGAGAAGGTTACTGATATACAGTAGGTCCTAACCCTGTTTATACTGTTCTTTACAGCAGAATATGAACAATATGGCATACGTAGAAGGAAAAACGATTAACAAAGAAAGAGGCACTTCACCAGTAATATAGACCAGGATCCCAAGAAACAGCTTGTTATTGATGTCAAACCAGTTACAGTCTTCAAGTCCAATGTTTCAGTTCAGCAATCATCTTCACTATTCAGCCTAACTACTCTATCACAAACAGAGCTTCAAGGGCCAGTGAACACTATGTACAAATATAAGTCTCCAGCTCAAGTGTATTTCAAAGTTCTGCAACCAACAACTCCTCATCTTCCAATAAAGACACCTATCTACACTGCAATAGTTTACTGCTTTCAGTTTTAAGAACCTTGCCTTTGTTTTCGACAAACCAGGAGGTGTATTTAAATTAAGCAAAACACAAACGATATCAGCATACCAAGGAGAATTCATAAAATGGTTTTCAATAATGGGAGTTGAGAATCTTCTTGGCTGTCCAAAGCATTAATCATATTAATATCAAGAACTTCAAAATTGGATTCAGCCATTAATCTAGCTAGACCTTGGCCTTTGATGAGCTTGGTGGGTTTTATTTCTAAATCATATTCAAGAATTACTGTAATCCACTTTCTACTTCCTTTTAACGAAGCTTTGTTTAAGTCTCTAAAGTCTATACAAAGCCTGATTTCTCCAGTTCTTCCTAACGGACACCAGATTAGATACCCACTCAGAATATCTAATAGGGACAATAATGCCAGCAACGTGCATCTTCATGATTTCCTTCTTAACCAATGGCAACTGGACAGGGTTTATTCTGCGCAGTTTCTGTTTGAATGGTTTTTGGTTTTCTTTAAGAGGGATTTTGTGCTGTATTATTTCAGTGTCATAGGATTTAAGATCTTTGTAACTCCATGCAAAAACATCAGAAAATTCTTTGAACAACTCTATGTATTTGAGTTTAATGTGAGCTGGCAAAGTTTTGGATAGTTTGATCATATTAGATTTTTCCTCACTGCCTATATTGCACTCCTCTACTTCAGTCTCTACAGGTTCCAGTTTTGGTTTATTGGCCACATCGTTAAAATCGAACAACTCCTCTAAAGGCGTTAGACCACTTGGCAAATTTTCATATTTAGAATGTAGAGTTTGTAATTCTTCCATTTCTAACTCTGCACTTAATTCTGTTTTGTTCCTAAGTTTGCTAGACAATAGATTAATATTGGCAGGTTGAGGAGACGATTCTTCTTCACCAAGAAAGTTTTCTTCACCGCAGTCTGTATCATAATCTAAATCTGAACTGTGCAGTTCGAACTCATTTCTGAATTGCATGAAGTCTTCTATTTGTTTGTCATTGTCAAACACTTGCCAATATTTTTCGTTATCAGGCACTGCCGGTCTAAATTTTATCGGAGTTGTGTTGTCTCCAGTCTCATATGGCGTTAGACATGTCCTGGCCGCAAAAGCTAAATTGTGGGCCATAATGTTCTTTTTCCTTGGGATGAAACTCAGGTTTGACTCCTCAAATGTTGTCAACAGATCCATGACATCATTCCGATAGGCTCTAAGTCTGGGATGATCCGCATTATACTCCCCATTGACTTGCCTAATGATTAACTCAGAATCCCCGTACACATTAATTCTTCTGGCTCCTAATTTCTTCAAGAGATGCAAGCCTAAGAGAAGGGATTCATCTTATGCTATGTTGTTGGAACACTGAAAGTTTAATTTGCATGAGATGCATTCTGTGTGGTTGTTTTCAGTGTTAATGATCCAAACCCTTGCACCAACATTATTTCTAGTGCATGACCCATCAAAATACATACTCCATAAAGGACTGTCTTCGGTTTCGTCTGTTTGGCGATTGTCCTTTTTAACTATGGTGCCTTCTGACTGTTCATGATTAGCAACACCCAATTGAATTTGTTTTGACTCCTCAAATTCTTCAATAGATTGAGGGATGATGCCAAAAATGTTAGGGGTATTTTCTGGGTTGTTAAGTCCTAAAAACAATGGACTCATAACCGGTAAATCAAGACCTATGCTTTGTTTACTAATGTTTTCACATGTGGCAAATTGTTTGGACACTTCTGCGTTATTATACTCTTCTTCCCTGTCGGCCTTTAATTCTGTTAAAGTGACTTGCTCACTAGGAGTTTCATTGTTAAACATGATAAAAGAATCAAGGCCTGTATTGACAGAATATATAGGAGAGTTTCATGGTCTGTCTTGACTTGTAACCGTGTATTGCATATGAGACTCCCTGTAAAGTCTTCTGGTCTGATTGAAAACCGGGATGGTCGCATATGTCATGTCCATCCGCATAGTCCCCTGTAACTTAGCTCCCCAGGATCTTGATAATAGCATTCCATACTTTTGGGGGACATCAGCCACAACAATGTCCATGAGTAAACATTTGGCTGGAATCTGGGCTAGGTTAACACAGAGGTCTTTGATCAATCCTAGACATTTTACTCTATTTGAGTCAAAGGAGTATAGTTCTTTGTAGGGTCTGGTAATTTCTAAACCAAGGCTCTCCATCATAGCTTTAGGCATTAAATTATGAGAAGCCCCGGAATCATGCATAGCGTTGTGTAGAATTTTGTCATGAATGTTCAAACTCACATAAAAGGGAGGAATTGGTCCTTCTTGAAACTTCCCTTCAATCTTAGGGCCAAAAATCAACTCTGGTAGGTCATCACTAAGATTAACTGTATCTCCATTCTCCTCTATATTTAAAGCCTTCAAAATTTGGTTCCTATATACATGTTGGGTAGCTAACTCAGTTAATGGAACAGAGATTTTGATCTTTAAGATTTCCCGTTCCAGGCTGAAAGGGGTTTGATTCTTTGAAGCACTTATTTCAACCTTATTAGCTGTCACTCTATCAACAATTACAGCTTGCTAATTTGTTTTACTTGACACAACTGTTGTAGAAGGAGTACTAGCTGAAGTGTTAGTACTGCTGATGTCTTCACTCTGTTTTTCAGAATTTTGAGTGTTTTTCTCCTTATCCTTATCAGAATTAATAGCCACTGTTTTGTCTTTTTGTTTGGCTGTTTTGGGTTTGGCTGTGGTGCTGCTTTGAGAGGATTTGTCAAAGGTTTTGGTGTTGGAGGCTTGTTGACTGGTCTTGCTTCTAAGGTCATATTCTCTTTGAGGTTCTATGACGACATTTTCCATGTCCTGATAATAATTTTCATTATCATCTCTTTTGTCGTCGTAAGGTGTGTAAAGACCTTGTTTATTATCATAATGAACCTCAAAGTCATCATCCTCTTCCCCAAACATGTTGATATCCTCTTCCTCTGTTATGTCTTCCGTTTCTTCAACCTCACTTACATAGTTTTGATGAAAGGGAGGGGTGATCTGTTGATCATCTTCCCTGGGTCTGTTTGGAGGTTGGTTCCTTCTAAGATTCTGATTCTGGTTCCTATTTTGAGGAGCAGTTTGATTTTGATTTGCTTGTGCTCTCTTAATTATGCTCATCTCTTTCATCATTTCTTCCATCATTCTCTCCATTTTTGAGTTGGAAGTATAAGGTGTGGATTCCTCTCTAAAAGATACTCTCTTTTCCGCTTTCATCCTCACTCTCTTCTCCATAAGGTTAACATCCACAGAAAGAGCACCTCTTTTCATATCTTCAAGGGTCGCAAAAACTCTTTCTCCGAGTGAATATGTCATGTCTGGATCAAACCCTTCAAGAAATTTGTTTAAAGCTAAGCCCTGAGGAGGTTTTAGTTCAGGGGAAAGTGCATTATAGACGCTGTTAAATCTGGTACAATAAGATTGTACACTTTCCCCAGGGTTCCTATGGAGATTGTATCAGTTAGAAAGGACTTGGAGAGGATTCTTTCTCACTTCCCATTTGTTTAAGAGTGTTTGATGGAAGGCTTGGAGATCGTTAATACTATGGGGGGTTAAACCTTTAAACCATTTTCTTGCTTCTCCCCCCAAAATTTGAGCAAATAGTCTCAACTTGACAGAATCATCATCAATTTCGTTTCTGTCAAAGTAGTCATTCATCTTGTCCACATGTTGAGATGCTGTTATAGTATTACTAGCATCATATAATGGAATTTTGGACTGATAGTCCTGTGGAAGATTGGCTAATGGTATAGGAAGGACTAAGGGAGCATACCATGTTGCCATGGCAGGAGGTGGAGGTGGATTTACAGAAGGGAAAGTGGGCTGAGGTGAAGTGGTTTGAACAATGGATGTAGGGTGAGTAGAAGTGGATGGACCAGGAGTAGACTGTTGAGATGATCTTGGATGAGAGACACCTAAATTGTGAAGGAAATGTAAATCAGGAGGTGTTGTTTCCCTGCTACCAGGATGTTAACTTGTTTCAGGAGATGAAAGTGAAGATTCAGAGTCTAACTAGATTATATCATCAAATGACCTAGTCCTAAATGGGTTCACTAAGTCAGTTTGTGATTGTTGCAGAGCTGAAAGATTTTCAGGGACTGATTTGGCTCTCAAGGGTGATCTGAAAACAATTAATAATTTAACCTTAGGAGACTTCCAAAGGATACTTTCTGGATTATCAACTATCTCAGGTGGGTTAGGGTTTGGGTGGGCTCTAGTGTGAATCTTTTTAGAAGCCACTATGTTATGTTGTTTAGACCTAAAACAAGAAAAGTTCAACCAGATATGACAATCTTGGAGAGGTTAACCAATCTGTTTTTACAATTTTAAATCCCACAGTCCTCTAACTGAGTTTGAATGATTTTATAATGATAAGGGTTCTCCCTAGCGGAGTCTTAAGGTCTGCTAGGATTGTGGAGTCGCCAAGTGGAAATTTTTAGCTCCTTTCAGAGGTAAAAGGTCTTATGGTCCACCACCATGTTTATTTAATTCTAATCTGAAATATTTTTAGGTTTTTCTAAGTCATTTTTCAGTTTTGTGGTTGTTAAGAATATCCTAACTTTGTTTCAAAACTTAGCTAAGGTTGCGAGACAAAGGTAGTCTACTCTTATGGCTAAGCCAGCTGATTTTTCAAGGTTTAGATGAAGTCTTAAGAGAAACCTAGGGTTTACCTAGTTTGTCACTGATTCAAACAAGTTCCATCATGATTACCTATAATAGGCAGTGCTTGAAAAGGCTGCTTTTTACTCTGGTTAATAAATAAAATGCTCTATGAACCAAATCTCTGACGTCGTATGATTATCTTTAAATGAAAATGATTCTGGGTTCGATGTCCCCAGTGGAGTCGCCAGAAATGTTAGGTTATGGTGGCTCAAGCTGGTTAATAAAGCAAGTGCTCGAATAGATTTGAACGTAAAAGCCTCTGAGTTTTTTCCCCAGTGGAGTTGCTAGAAATGTTAGGTCTCTGTAATTTATTAGCAAGATTGGGAGAGTCCAATCACAGAGTTAACATCATTTCAACCAACTTTGGGATTCTAGGATCTAGCCCTCCTGAATCCGGAGAGGGATTTCTCCAATATGTACAAAGATGGATATTGTCTTTGAAAAGCTTAAGGTAATGATATTAGGCTAGTTATGAAGGCCAAGGGTTTTGTTTTGTTTTGTTTTGGATGGTTGAGCATGAAATGTTACTTGAGGGGAAAGTCCTAAGTGCAACAAGTTTCAAAAGTGAGAAGTTGCAAGCAAATAGAACAGATTTGGCAGACAGATAGATATAACGCTGGTTTTTAGTCCATTGGGCTATGGAGTCATATCTGGGCTTTAATTGAACAACAACATCAAGTGTGATCCAAGGGGCAAGTCATCTATACCACAAGATTATTGAGATTAAAATGATGAAATGAAAACATTAAAATGTTGGAGGGGTGGAAACTGATAATAATTTCTCAAAGGATTTATAGTCAGTCCAAACAAGAAAAGCCTCTTAAGTAACTGTTTTAAAACCAACCAAGGACAGGGCTAACCATAGACTTCTTGGGCAAGTTCTTATTAAAGCAACTTAATTGACAAACAATCCAGTAATCCACATAATTACCTTCAGAAAGTATGAAAACACATAAGAAAAACAGAGTGTAACTTAAGATCAGATAAAGTACTTTTAAACCTAGTCTGCTTTCAGTCAACACCAAGGGAAACTTTCTGAATCTGCCTTTGGAGAAAAGAATCTAGGAATCAGGGCAAACCATATCTTCTCTAGTCTAACTTTAATAGCAAATAATGGAAATAACATTCGAGAACAATGTTTGAGCAAACAGAAGGACGAGGGAACGCCAACATTCCTAACTGTTTAAACTGTATTGAATCATTCTTAAATAAACAAATATGAAGAAAACATTAAGATAAAGATTTCTTAGCCAGAGAAGGTTACTGCTATACAGAAAATCCTAACCCTGTTTAAACTGTTCTTTACAGAGGGAAAATGAACAATATGGCATACATAGAAGGAAAACGATTAACAAAGAAAGAAGCACTTCACCAGTGATAAAGACCAGGATCCCAAGAAACAACTTTTATATTTATGTCAAACTAGTTACAATCTTCAAGTCCAATGTTTCAGTTCAGCAATCATCTTCACTATTCAACCTAACTACTCTAGCACAAGCAGAGCTTCAAGGGCCAGTGAACACTATGTACAAATAGAAGTCTCGAGCTCAAGTGTATTTCAAAGTTATGTAACCAACAACTCCTCATCTTCTATAGAAGTACTTATAGGAAGATGAGGAGGTGAGATTTTAACAAAATATCTCAAGGACAGTTAATGTAGAGTGAAGACTTCTCGGCCCTTTGAGAGGCTCGAGGGAAAAATTTACAGGTGGATCACTACATTAACTATTTCACAATAAATATCAAAGCTCGGTGGAAGCTTTGTTTGACTTTGAGGCTCTGTGCATGTTTTGGAGTAACTCTGCAGATATTTATTCATTGGTTTCCTCGCAGAAATAACTTCTTGGCGATGCTGGAGGCAGATATTTCTTCGAGCAATAACTTCGGCCTCTGTTCTGAATGGTTTGAGGCGACAGGTGGCTCTTTGGTAGCTGAGGAATCAATTTGCCTCAAGTTGTGGCGGTGGAGGCTTTCTGTCTGATAAAACACTTTAGGTTTTCTTTAAACTATGTTTTGAGTCGGGGATTAGGCTTTTGATAATTGTCTTAGCCGTAATCCCCGTAATACTGTCTTCAATCTTCTTCTGCTGTGCTTTATTCTCAAAACTGATACTCTTTAACTGTTCTTTCGAATAAAACAGTGTCTTGTCGATGTGCAGGGCTGCGCTAGGCTTTTCGGCATCAATGCTCATGAAACATTGACAAATCATTGAATCCAACCATGTGAATGGTTCCTTTTAGTAGCTTCGAAAGGCGCAGGAAACGTCTTTCCCAACCCTCGGCTTTCTTTGTGATACAACGGAAAACCATTGAAAACACCTGCATAAAACAAAAAACAATTAAGAAATCCTGCGAAATGGGTTAGACTGCTTCAGAAGGCAGGAGAGGAGCGTAGCCATCGGATGAAGGAAACCAACGGTGGAGATCTGCATAGAAAGGCAAAAAGGATAGCGGGAGAAGAAAAAGGAGGAGCAGTTTTGGACCGTCCGATCTGGACACGTGGACGGTCCATATCTAATCGGAGGGTCTCAATCGGGGGTGGCAGAAAAGGGGATGCGATTGAAAATTCCAGTGCGATTAAGCGCTGGCCGTTGATCTGCAGATCAGATCGACGGCGGAAAACGAATCAGTGGGTTTTGAAATGGCGGTAAGACTTGCGATCGGAGGGAATAAGGACCGTTGGATAGGCGGGAAATGGACGGCCCAGATTTAATCGGAGGATCGCAATCGGGGAGGTCACAAAACAACATGCGATTGAAACTTTGCGATTGAGCCCTTTGCGATTGAGCGCTGGTCGTTGATCTGAGGACCAGATCGACGGCGGGGAATGAATCAGAGGTAATTGCAAGGGGGTGAAACATTGCGATGCGATTTTGCGCGGACCGTTGGATCAAGGATTAGATCAACGGTCAAGAATAAATCGGAGGGAGAGCAGGATCGGAAGATCGGAGGTATGGACTGCGATTGATCGGAGGGCACACTTGAAGCATTGCGATTGAGAGTTTTCGATACGATTGAGCGCAGGCCGTTGGATCAAAGGACTAGATCAACGGTCAGGATTGCTACGACCTACGCACCGGCGGAAAAAACCCTTAAACACATGAAAACCAAAGTTTTTTGCGAATAAAACAAGTTTAACGGATTGGGCGGAAAATATATAGGTAAAGGAAAAAGGCATCCGATTGCGGGGCCGGGGGTTTTCACGGAATGTAATATGCCCGGGAGTTATAAAGACAAGGGCTAATCGCAATCAGGCCATTGAGCCTGGTCTTTTCGATCAACCCATTTGTATTGTTTCCGATTGCGATTGCGTGATCGGCTCTTTTCAATCAACCCATTTATATTTAGCACATGGTTTTAAGTTTTAACTTAGAACTTTCGGAAAGTGGGTTTTTGGGTTTACAAAGGAAAATGAGCTTTGTAATGGTTCAAAGTCATGCACCCTTTGGATATTTGCGATGCGATTAGCGCCGAAAGCTTTGGCGTTTGGTTTTAACACATGGGCATGTGGGGGGAAGTGGTTTAGGACTTCGCCCAAGGGGCTTAGGTCCATAGTAATAAAACTTTGATTTTTATGAGAAATTTTCAAGGATTTTAATGGATTTAGGGGTTCCGAAATAGTTAAAAGTGAGTTTTTAACTATGAAAGGGGAAATTTTCATAAATGGAAAGAAGAGGACTTATGAAAACAAGGTAGTTTTGATGGAGAAAAAGGGGAGCAGATGAAAGGTTTTGAGAAGAGGAGAAATGGCGATCTTTCAGCAGTCTTTCAGTTGGAGTCAGCAGAAATTCCCGAGTATAAAAAATGGGACAGCAAATGAGGATTTTGGACAGAGGCATGAGGCCTTAAAGAGACTTCAAGAGCCAACAATTTTTTAGTGATAAAATTTGTTCCTTGGAGGCTCAAAAAAGATCTTAGCCACCTTTTGGTATAAAAAAATATTATAGGTGGCTAACACCTCCGTCATCGAGTAATTCCTCCCCCGAGTCCGCACTCCGACTCTTCCTCTAATTGTTCAGGTTCTCCCCCTACTCCTGGTTCTCCCCCTGTTACTTTCACCATGTCTAGTTCAGGACCTAGTGCTAGCGGCAACCCCAGTTCTACTGCTGGGTCCGTTTCCAGTGGAACCACTACAAGACCTACCTCGACTGCCCCGTTGCTCCCTTATATGGCCGGTCTCAGTCTCCCCGACTTCAATCAGCTGATCAATGATCCTATTCGCCACGATGTTAGTTGGCTTGCTATGCCAACCAAGCTCCCCTCTGACATTCCCAAGTTTGAAGGCCTTGCTAGTGAAGATCCCTTCAACCACATCCGATCTTTCCACATGTGGTGTTCCTCCATTTCCATCACCGATGACTCCATCCGTCTTCGATTGTTCCAACACACGCTTACCGGCGAAGCTTCTAAATGGTATGTTGATCAAGCCACCTCTTCCCATACCACCTTTGTGACCATTTCCCAAGCCTTTTTATCTTATTTCCAGTTCCCTCTCTGATACGACACTGGTACTGAACTCTTGACTTCTTTTCATCAATCGTCTTCGACCCGCCTTTCCGATCATGTCCAAGAATGGCGATGAAGACGAAGCTTATGTCGCGCTCCCCCCTTTGAAGATCAGGTTTATATAGACTGGTTCCTTCGCTCTCTCTTACCTCCCATTGGAAAAGATGTCGCGTCCCCTTTTCCCCAAACCGAAGAAGCTGCCCTCCAAATAGCCTTGAAGTATGACCTTATCTATGCTCAATCGGGTTATGTTTATACCGTCCTTCCTGACCTCCCCAAGCCCGGTGGTCCTAATCCCTCGGGGGCATCTCACTCTATCGACGGTATCGTTGGAGCTCTATCACATACCTCTGCTCAACCTCTTCTGGGCTATGATTTCTCTCTAGGAGGGGCCAACCCCTCCGACACTTTCCCCCATCCAGGTAGCATGTATCCAGGATACAGCATGCCTCCTCATTTTTCCCACACTCCTGCTTACCTCAATGTTGCCCATCCTACCCCTTATTCGTACCCACAGCCTGGTGTCCCAACTCCTCCAGCATTTGGACCTCCCACTCCCTTGCCTTCTCCACCCCCACAACCACACTTACTACCCCCTCCAGGGCAAGTATTTGCGCAGTAGGGGGCAACTAATCTTCTTCATTCTCAAAGAAAGAGGAAAGGCAATCAACCCGCTTCTGGTAATCATGGATCCAATCCTTCAAGTCTTGACTCTACCACTGCCATCCAGCCATAGGGCTCTCAGCCCAAGCTGGACAGGCCGCTACGCACCAGTAAGCCCTGTTCGTGTTGCGGTGTTTTTGGTCATTACACTCATGATTGTCCCTTATTACCACAAATGCTGCAGATCTGGGAGTCTCAGGCCATCGTGCGGGGAAAACACTCCTCCCCTACTGTCCCTCCCAATATGGCTACTTCTCAACCCGCTGTGTTTACCGATCCTTTCCCTCAACAAGGATTTGTGGCTACTCAACCACCTCATGCCCCGGTAACCACTCAACCTTCCCCTTCTGGTTCCTCTGATTACCAGATTCTCATGATGGCCTCTGACCAACCTCTCACCGTCGACCTTAACCTTCAAATTCAGTCTCGTTAGTACTCCACACCTCCCGTTCCGTCTATCTCTGAGTCCCCATCTTCAGGTCCTACAGAGCCTCTGTCGACACCCAATGATCCCTTGCAAATCCCTCCACCCAAAGCTGAGGTTCATACCAAAATTCCTAAGGGCCCATTACGTCGAAATGCTGCCTCTGGTCAGGCTGCCCATTCATACAGCATAGTAGATGATCTGGCTCAATCTCCCGCTGCCATTTCAACATTGGAACTCCTCTAGTCATGTCCTTCTCAAAAGAAGGCTCTACTATCTGCCGTGGGTGCTGTAGATCCTGCTGATGACCAATTAATTGTTTTCGATGCCCGTCAGTCAGACCATCCTCCCCTTCCTGCCTCTGTTGCTTTCCAAATCCCAGTCAAAATCCGAAATGCCAATGTCACTCGGTGTATTATTGATGAGGGGGCATCTACCTGTGTGATGTCCACTTCAGTTTGGAAACAACTCAGATCTCCTGAGCTGGCCCCTTCCAAAATCACCCTTCGTGCATGGGATGGCCATGCCTCCTAGTGCATTGGCCTATTTCATAACTGTCCTATCACCCTTGCAGGCAAGACTGTTTGTGTCGATGTTGAAGTTATCGATGCCCCTTTTGACTACAACATTCTTTTGGGGTGCAGTTACACCTATGCCATGTCTGCCGTCCCCTCCGCAGTCCACCGAAAGATGTTTTTCCCTCATAATGGAAAAATTGTCACCATTGACCAGTTGACGTATCATGAACCAAAATCTCCGACCTCCCCTGAGTCCACCATTTCTACCGTCACCAATAAGCAAACTATTGATTCTTTTACTAGTGTTTCCCCCGACGTCTACAAAGACTCCTCCTTGCTTGGAACTTTCCTAGGTCCTCCCCCTCTTCCTGTCTCTGATCCCAGCTTAGCGAATGTTTTCATGATGCAATCATCTCAGGCTGCCCTTCCACAGCCTGCTTCGACTAGTCAGCAACCTCAACCTCATCCGCCGCACCCTACTCCTAGCCCTTCGCCTCAGCCGACTGACCCTCTCCCGCCTGGACCTTCCCATCCCCCTCACACTCAGGAACCTCCCTACCCTCCTGAGTCGGTTCCCTCAGGTCTCCACCATATGGGAGCCTTCCCTCCTGGCCATTACCCTGCCGGTCAGATACCTTTCCTTGGTCCCCCCCCCGGAGTCTATTAGGTTCCCGTCATGGCCACCCTTTCCCTCCCTAATTTAACCTTGGGAATACCCGTATGGTATCTTACTCCTCCAGCCAAGATCCTACCGGGCCACCCCAAACCATACATTGTTGTGACACTCGTGCAACCAATTCCTTTCTCTCCTTCCACCGCTACAGTGCCCCTAGCCCCTTCGCAAGACCATCCTCATGCCGCGACAGCTACGGGCAAGAAACGAAAAACTCGCAAGGGGGCATCCAAAGACAAAGCCACTGCACCCGACCCTACCCCCCCTCCACCCGCCAAGCCTTGTGCCTTGTGTGATGGTATCGGTCATGCCACCCATACTTGTCCTGAGTTGCCCCTATCCAACCCATGGTTAAAGTCGCGTTCCCTAAATCTAAAGCCCCTGAAACCTCTGTTTCTTCCTCATCCGCAGCCAAGAACCCAAAGACTCTTTGCACCAACAAACCCTATGCTTTGTGTGGTGTCCATGGCCATTATTCTCACCATTGTCCTCACCTCACACATTACCGAGCCTCTTTAGAGGTCATTCGCGAGTATGAAGTTGAACAAAATCAATCCGCCTCTCCCATCCTTGCTCAGTATGCGTCAGGTTTACTCGAGGATCCCCCTGCTACCATTGACATTCCTCCCCCTGATGTTGAGATGTCGGATTCTGCTGCCCCCATCCTATACCTATCATCATCTGCACGACCCTCGGAGTACATTCCCTCTGAATCCACTCCATCTGTTTCGCTTGACCTTCCTTCAGCGATCACCCTAGGCTCAACATCGGTAGATCCTTTATCTTCTTACTCTTCTGTCACCCCTTGTGGCAATGCGCATGTGAACCTCTCTTCTCATGATGATGAGTCAGGTAGCTTCGCTGTGTTAGGTGGTCTTTCTTCCACCAGTCACCCCATCTTCTATCACGGTGACGACATTATGGAAGAAATCCCCAACCCTGACTTTAGCTACTCCCCCTTACATTAAACCCATGCATTCGCACCACATACACCTCGTGGAAATTACATTGAAACCCCATGTTTGGGTAAGGGGGCACCCATATTTGAGAGACCAGGAGAAGCAATTCTCCACAACTCTCCTAGTGTATCTAGTCATGTCTACTTTAGTACCATTATTCTTCCACATTTAGACGAACCTCTAGAGTCCCATATCACTTCAGATCACTCTAGGGATGATACCCCTTATCGTTCCTTCATCTTACATCAACAACCCAGTCTCTTAGACATTATTGTTGACCAACCTATGGGTTTTCTGGGAGAGCATCAGTTCATTATCTCCAAATCCTCTCTTTGGGATAATGACACCAGGTATGCCAACCCGGAAACTTAAAGTCCATTTGATTCATATATGCAGTACTAAAAGAGATTGGTAATCCTCCATTTCCTTTCTCATACTGCATAACCATAACAAAAACAAATGGAGCACCACATCATTACAATGTGTTTAGATTCCCCTTTATACATTTTGGCATGACCACAGCATGCTTGGGGGCACCTATGCCCCTCAACCATAACCCTCCTCAAAATCGAATTTCTTCACTTGCAACACTCATACTAGGGGCACCACTTGGCCTCCATACTTTTCCATGCTCGTGTTGATGTTCGTCGTGAGTTACCATCTTGTACTCATGTTTTTATGGTCCCCCATTGGACCTTTACTGTGTGGCAGCACCATCGCGTCGCCCTTGTTTAGAGCATCCGAGCTGAGTCATCATCCGTCATGGAGTCTATCTCGAACCCCTTCATATCCCATTATAGTCCTCCATCCTTCATCGTTTGGTTTCTCTCTCGTGTTGCACATTATGGCCTTCAGTACCATTGTCACCTATCCTCCCTGATATTGTGTCAGTTGTTGCCAAGCCATACATGCCCCTTATGCTATAACAAGGGAAGTCGTCCACCGCTACTCAGTATTCCTCATTTCATTATCATCATTAGTGTCCGTTTGTTAGTCGCTCTACTATTTTCTCTCGTGCCTTAGTTGGGGTTCCCTTATTGCCTCACTTATGGCGGACCTACTTCTGTTGACATCAGCTCATTTATTCCAGAAGCCAGGTCTAGGGGGTAGTGTGCCTTGGTTCGAGCTCTTTTCAGCATGATCGTGCTCTATACACTTGATGGTCTAGTGATGCAGCAACATCTATTGGTGATTCCCGGGTGTGTGTGAGATGTCTCAACCCTCATGTGGGGGTGGCCCTGCAGGTAGCCCCCCACATGCCTAGATGACTTCTTCATTTCAACCCTTGATGAAGCTCCTCCCTTTTGATGATATTGGCCTCAGCCGCTTGTAGCGCCTCTTCGATTTGCATGTATCAGTCAGATTTTGCGAGCCCTTCACCGTGTGTAGGGGGAATTTGTGTCTATTCGTATCTCATGTACTAAAATATTATTTTATAAGTCCTGACGATTATTCCAAGCACCGCATGTATGTGGGATTCATCATTTTATTTTCTGGCTCCTATTTACGCCAGCATATTCTTCATAGTTCGGTTCCTAGTTTACTGGACTTCCTATTCTTTGTACTTTGTCTCGGCGGGTATAGGTATGCCTCCCCCGCCGCCTTTTAGCACAGGTACCACTTCATAAACTAGAGACTTGTTGCACCTGTAAGTCTCGTCTCCTCAGGGTCTAGTCCTTTAGCACATTAGACTACCTTACATTTCTCTCTCTCATTTCCCTCTTGATGTCTAGTGATTGAGTTCTTACAACGTACTTCGGTCATACGATTTGCTCCTAACACTCGTACGTTGGGGGGAAATCTGTTACACCATTTTTTGGTCATCTAACCTATTATCATTAGATGAACCCAAGTACACCGTGTAAGACCAATTTTACCCTAAGTAAAATTTCTTTCGCCATGTGAAATAACATTTGTTTATATTTTCTGGTCATATTTAACCCAAAACAAGGAAATTAATTAAATAAATCATTATTTATTTGATTATTTCCAAGGAATAAGTTATTTAAATCATTATTTAAATAATATTCCTAGTTAAATTTGACTAAATCATTTTTAAATAATTAAATAAATAATTATTTATTTAATTATATTCCCACCATCTCCCTAAAATAATAAATAATTCATTTATTTATTTATTGTTTATAAATAAAGGAATTGACCCAAGTCAAAAGACCTTTTCCCTCCAACAAATATAATAAAATATTCCTAAAGGGTGGTTCTAGAATTTAATTAATAATATTTTATTCATACACCAAGTTCTAGATAACCCTAATATTTTTTTATAAATAGAAGGGCTTTCCCCATTCATTAGTCACCTCCATTGCATTAGATCACTCCGGATCTATACTAGGTCACATTCTCCATTTTTTCCTTGTGAGCTCCCTTTGAGTTCCATGTTTGTCTGGGTTTTCTACAACAACAAGAGAGAGGAATTTTAGATATGAAACGCTGAGGAATTTCAAGAACCCATCCCATTGAGGAGAACTGGAAAACACCTTTCTTGTTTTCCTCTCAGGTGCCCCCTTTTTAATATAATATAAAAATTCTTTCAAATACATTGTTCTTGTCTTGTCTATTGGATGCATGGAGCCACATTTTACTTTATCTGCTTAATGTCTTTTATGCTTAGATTTGGATTTGTGCAACATTATTTGGATCACCTAATTGTAGATTTAAAGATATTTGGCAGCTATAATCGATGTTAGGGCTATTTGTTATGCGTAGCTAAAGTGGTCTTTTACGACGAAATATTCATACTAACAACTGACATAAGATAGTCTTTTAAACTCTAATGCATTAGTGTGATCAAGTTTTGAAATAAGTCAAGAAAAATAAAGAGAACATGCACCATGTAATTGTGAGCATTGATAGGGTTTGATAGAAATGGGTCATGGGGAGATTAGCCAGTTTAAAACATGATCATAACCCTTATGGCCTTAGGCAAGCACAGGGGGCCCAAAATATTGGATATGCCTAGAAATTTTGGGTGTTGTTGTGGCGGCTACAACATTAGGACAAAGTATTATGCTGTTGAGCTTGTGATGATCGAGGTGTTTACAAGGAGCTTGTGATTGCTGTGTTTGCACTGCAAGATAGATATTAGAAAGAGTCAAGCATAAAATTTGTATGCTTTTATGATCCTTATATACATGTTGGTGCTATAGAGCTGAACATTGTTGATTCTTATATTACTAAGTTGGGTATTTATGAAGATTAGTTGCAAAATATTTGTGATGCTGAGTGATATATCGATTAGAATTTTGCTGATGCTAAAGGTCAAAGATTTAAATATTTGTATGAGTCTGTCGCTATATTTCTAAGCACTTGATTGCTTAGACTTGTTGTTGATCGCTAAGTTTTATTATGTATACTTGATGCTGCTCAGATTGACAAAGTAAGAGCATGGTGATGGTTGTTTGTTGAGTAGAGGAGTTATTAACTATTGATTGTTGATGTTGCTGCTTCTAGGATTTGGAAATACAGTGATGAGATTATCTTGATGGTATTGTTGCAGTGATTTTGTTGCAGAGCTGAAAAATTGATTGAAAAGGGAGTTGACCCAATTTGGAAATGGATGAAAGGGTGGTCCACATTGATTAAAGGGGGTTGATGCCTCCAACTAGTGGGTGCTTCTGCTAGTTGGTGCCAACGAATTATTGTAAAGAATAAATTAAGAAGAGAAGAAGAATAATGGTGGTTTTATCCCTTTATGGGTTTCCCCCATAAAAAATTACGTGTCCTCTATGTTGATCTGCTTATGATTCTTGTGCTATTGTTATTATGCATAATTTTAATATTGATTTAAAAAGTATTGATTAAAATTTTGACAAGTAATGAAATACTAATTCACCCCACTTTAAGTATTTCTACAAGAAAACCAAAATTAAACTTAGCAAAATCCTTTACTTGTGCCTAAAGTAAATGATATATAATGCAAAATACATACAATTAATTTGTTATTTAGTACACTTTTAGGTTTTCCTATACTTCTATGTGAACACATGTCATTAATCTTGTGAATTTGGAAGAAGAGTTAGTTAGACATCGAGAAATTTAATTACTGTAACATTTCATCACCATTGGATAATGATCATCTTGGATCAATAGAACTTTCACATGACAAGACTATAATTATATAGTGCACAAGTCTAGAATTGAATGAAATATTGACCATTGATTGCATAAGATTGTATGTGTTGGATCTTTCGTATGTAAACAAAGATTTTATACATTGCATTACTCTAAGTTCAAAATGTATTACCACCATGCGATGACTAGAGTCTATAACCATTTTATTACGCCTTAAGGCGTTCTTATTTGAAAACAACTCCCCTAGCTACCATTGTGTCCATGTCTGAGCCATTGGATCAAATGTTAGACGATTGAAATGTTTTAGGCCATGAGATTCACAAGTAAATAATTTTATATATGTTAGTTTTTTTTTCTTTTTAATAAGTTAGATTGAATTTAGATTTGGTGAGACTATGTCAAATTACACAAAAAGAAAAATAATAGTAAATTAAATAAAAATATTGACATAATGTAATGGACATTTTAACTACGTCAAAATACAATAAAAAATAAAAATAATAAATAATAATAAACTATAAAAACAGCCCATGGTAGATCCAAGAGGGATCAAATGTCTAATAATAATAAACTATAAAAAACCCATAGTATTGACCCATGGTATTCATGCAGAATGTAGTTTATTTAAAGGGCTTTGATAAATAATATAGATCTAAAAAACCTTACATGTTTTTTACATTATAACCATAAACAATTTTCATATTATATGATGTCAAACTTACTCAATTTTTTAATATGAAATTTTAAACAAATTTTTCACTACATAATTTTAGATTATATATATATATATATATATATATATATATATATATATATATATATATTCAATTCCAAACAAAACTTAAAAAGAAAAAAACACACTTAGTCCTTAGGGTTTTTTGTACAAGTTTTATCATAACCTTTCCCTCTATCCAATATGTTTTGTAGATTCTTCTAAAGAGAGAGTGTATTCTAGTTTATAACCTGATCCACAATCAAATAAAACGGCTAGGGATTTCACAAGTTATTAGCTTATAACCCCATCCACGATCAAAGAAAATGACTAGGGATGTCACAAGTTATCATTCACACAATGATCTATTGACATTCTCAGTTGACATGGATCCTATTAGATGCATGGTGGCCAGAGACACTAAAAAAATCAAAATAGATATATGTTATGACATCAATATTGTCTACAAACAATCCAAATTTCCCATCTTATACAACAATTTCTAAAAATAACTGCTCAATTTACTCTCAAATTTTAAAAACCCCCCCATGTTGGGGAGATCACAGTGTAAAATCAAATGTTCCTGTGGTTTTTTAAAAGGTTCATAAAAAAACATATAATGAGAAAATCAATATTGTGGTATAACAACTGATTTTTGAATTATTTTGACAAACAAAACATCACATTAGCTCACAAAATATATCTAATGCTACAAGGATATGAGATGATAACAAATTTTTGAATCATGATAACTAGGTGACAACCAAAACTAATTTTTAGCCACAAGAAAAAAATCACAACAACTCACAGAATATATCCATGGTTGCAATGAACCCCATACATTGTGATGGACATCATGGGAATTTTAGTCCACATAGAACACCACCCTAAAAATTCTATACTCTTGATCAATTAAGAATAAGCTAAGATGTCTATATTGGATGCTGAGGTGTTTTTTCAAAGGGTTCATAAACAAAACAGATAATGAGAAAGTCAATATTGTGGTATAATAACTTATTTTTGAATCAATGACAAACAAAACATCACATTATCTCACAAAATATATCTAATTCTGTAAGGATATGAGATGATAACAAAGTTTTGAATCATGATAACTAGGTGACAACCAAAACTAAGTTTTAGCCACAAGAAAAGAATCACAACAACTCACAGAATATATCCATGGTTGCAATGAACCCCATACATTGTGATGGACATCATGGGAATTTTAGCTTACATAGGACACCATGCTAAAAATTCTATACTCTTAATTAATTAAGAATAAGCTAAGATGTGTAGATTGGACGCAGAGGAGGGTGGTACAATAATTGAGGATGCTTCTTAAAGGGTAAGGGAATTTAGATACTCTATCATTCCACCAAAGCTATAAAAAGTGAGACTTGTAGATTATAGTTTAACAAAATTGACATTATGTGATTAAGAATAAGTTATAAACATGAGGTATTTAAAAATTAATAAGAGGAAGGTACACTAGGGTCATGTTAATTAATGTGATTATTTGTATTATTTTAATTTAAAATAGTTATTTGTAATTTTATTTTTTTGAGTGAATATTGTTTTTTTTTTTGGTAAGTTGTGCTAATATATTAATTTCAAAAAAATAAAAGTACATAGTTTACAGGCAGGATTGGTAAGCTACACTTAACTAATCCTTGCCTTTGTTACACTGTTTCTGGGCTGTCGCGAGGGAGGGGTCTAGCCCAGACAAAACTTGTGAGAAAGAATTACTTTGTGCGCAGTAGCGCTAATACATTTAGGAGAATAGGAGTAGGACATGACAGTAAAGCCCTGTGGGCACAGATGGAAAAAAACAAAATAAGACTGAACAACAACGCAAGCATTATTCATCCTCATCGTCACTACGGTGGGGAGTTTCCTAAAATATGGGATAGGTAGGGGCTTGCGCAACAGCCACTTCCATTGCAGCTTCCACTTCAGCAGCAGTGCGTTTTGGGAGAACTGAAGGAGCGCAGAGGATGGGGGAGTCTAGATCTACTCCTTAAGGAACCTTCGTCCATACGCCGTCGGAATCCATGATCCAAATTTCTGTGTCTTCATCGGCCTACGCAAGACTATTTGGGGGTGCCAGAATGCTCTGCGAAGAGGGAGCTTTGGGGGTGGAGGTGGACCTCCTCGTGCCATGACTTCCCCTTTGTGCCGGGCTCCTGGAGGAGTTTGCGCGCTACTTAGGAACGGAATGATGGCTAGCTGGGGAGTTTGACGAGGAGCCTTCGATCCATTCCAGGCAGTTGTCCTCACCACGATGGTAGCGGCCTGGGAGAGCCCCTCGTTGTCCACCGCGAATTGTGCATTGGCGTAGCCTAGGTGCCATTGCGCACTTGGGAGGGGAGGCGGGGAAAAAACAGGGGCAGGAGAAGTTGCAGAGGCTGGGGGACAGGTGCGCGGGATACAATGCACCTGACAGAGGGGAACTGCGCAGCTCCACTTCAGGACTTAGACTTCGGAACTGATTGGTATTAGCAAGCATCGATATCAAAAGAGCTAAATGCAGCGGAGGGTAGATGAGGGAGGGATGGGATAAGAATGGGAGGATATATAGGATTGCGGATGGGGAATGTCAGAGAGGAAATGAGTGATCTGCGTGTGGAGCTCAGGCAGTTGGGTAGGTGCAGAGGGGTAAGCGTGGCTGCTTTGCTGATTATGCATCATGGTCATTAATGGAGGTAAGGTTGAGGTGATGGTCCGGGTCAGTTGACACCAGGCTTGTCCATTCTGCGTGATCTATGTTTCTGCAAGGATCGTGTGAAGCGATAGCGGTGATTGGATCCACTGCAGGTGGGGAATTTCATTAGAGATCTTCGCAGTTCGCGTGAGTTGGGCGTTGCTGTCCACCCATGTCAAGCGTGTCACCTGCATCCGGGAAAATTAAATGAATATTGTTAAATGTGTTGTAGTATTTCTATTTAAAATAGTAATTTATATTTGTATTTTTTAAAATTAACTTTGTTAAATGTGTAATTGAGTAGAATGTATTAAATTAATATTTTAATTTTTAAGTTATTTATTTAAAAAAATCAAAGTATGGTGAGTTTTGTTTTATTAAGCTTAACTCTAGATGTGCAAAGAATGAATCTATCTTAAGTCCCAAACAAGATTCTAATGTACCAAACAATATTCTTCTTTCTCTTGTTATTCTAGCTTGCACCTTACACTCCTCCTCTCCTCCTCGTTGCACAAATGTAAACTATGAGGCACGGGGTAGTTGTTGCATATATGAACATTTAGAAATGATAAGAAAATTGTGTTACTCTATTGTAATTTTCTCTACAAATGTGATGGGAAGTGTGCCCTAAATTTTGACAATTTCATGGTTAATGTAGTATAAGCTACATGCAAATTTACAGTCTTGTATACAAGGTCAAGAAATCTATGCCCAATATCCAACACCATAGAGCAAGACGTGTTCACAAATTCAACAGTTGTTTTCTCAATAAAATTGTTTCTACTACTCTTGAACTGATCAAAGCCATCGTTGTTGCATATAGGAGCATTTAGTTATGGTAAGAAAATTGTGATATTGTGTTATAATTTTCTCTACAAATGTGTTATGATACTGTGTTATAATTTTCTCTACAAATGTGTTGGAGTTGTTTTCTCAATAAACTTGTTTTTAGTGCTCCTAAGTGATGAAATCCATTTCTCTACAAATGTGTTGGAACTGTTTTCTCAATAAACTTGTTTTTACTACTCCTAAGTGATGAAATCCATCATTGTTGCATATAGGAGCATTTAGCTCTGATAAGAAAAGTGCGATAGTTTGTTAATATTATTTGAGTTACATGCTTATTTCATGCTTGTTTCCAATGATTATTAATCAACAAAGGATTTTCACCCACAATTTCTTATTTCAATATCTATAACAAATTTTTTATATATGTGAACATATTATGTTGGTTTACATATATGTTTTCATCCCCAATTGCCTATTTCAGTATCTAAGACAAATGTTTCTGGTTGATAGCTCTTATCAACAATATCTTTGAAACCTCCACTACCTGCTTCCATGGAAGCAAAATTTTCCTTTCATCCCTTCATGATGGAAAATTTGTCTTTCATTCCTTCCGGATGGTTCCTTCTCTGCAACACCTTATTTCTTCTACGCTACTCTTTCCTATGCTATTTCCTTCAGGCATTTCTTTTGCAACATGTGGTGCAATTGCTAGTTTATTGGACTTACCGCAATTGCACACAATCATCACAACTTTAAGTCCAAAGTGGCTTACCGTCATTTAATATACTCAATGGGGATTGTCAGATTTATTTGATATATGTTTATCTATTGATAAATTATAAATACAAAAGTAGTTATCTGTTATAGAATTTGTTTGCCAAGAAGATATGAAATGAAACATGATTGGATTTTAGTGTGAAATAAAAACACATATTGACTATACATGTAACTTACTCAGTTAACATAATTTTTTTTAAAAAATCATTGATAATTAATTGATTATAGGTTTTATTATTATTATTATTATTTTTTATTAGTTAAATTTAAAAATCAAGGGAATTTAAGAATGGCTACAACATTTGGCTCCATCTAGGGATGATGCTTCATTACGGAGCTTTAAGATCTGTAGAGTAGCGCCTATTAAATTGGTCATAGAGTCACACATTAGCATAATGATTACTATTATTTTGATGTCTTCTTTTCACTCCTAGAATATCAAATAACATAATTTTTCATATATGTGGTAGTGTATTCAGCGCATGGGAGGACGAAATACACTTTGCTTAGTAGGGAGGCTGCTTACCTACATGCAAGTCACATGTCAAAGTGGTTTTTCAAATGTTAGTGGAACAATTTCAACATGTAATAAGATAAGTTAAATGGAAACATAACATGCTACATGCACAAGAAACACGCTCAATAGGGAAAATAGACTAATAACTCAACAATGGAGATATTTCTCCCTTTATTAGGTGCTAGTAGTTGTAGAAGATAGAATGCTAAATCTCTTGTAGTGGATCCTTCGAGCTAAGTAGCTCCAATATCCAAGACAAGGGGGTCTCTTCCCCTCAAGTTTTCAGCAAGCCTCTCTTCCCTCTCAAAGGATGGTAGATCGATGAACATGTGGTGAACTCTTCTCTCTTGGATTGAGGTGTTGGATGGGAAACAACTGAATCCTTCCAATCCTCTTGTTGCCAGACAACACAAGCTGGTTTGGTGATGAGAATTTTGGCCAACATAACAACGTGTCTCCTATTTCTCTTCCCATGGCTGGCTTTTATAGACCATTTTAAAATTTTCCCTCCCTCTCTTGTCCAAGATGGATGGTGACACAAGAGTGGGGGTATGATTCCTTTGTGTGATGCACTAAAGCCTCAAGGTGGCTCAAAGGCGATTTTAATTGGTTAGGTTGAGTTAGAATCTTCTTCTCCAAGTGTGCCAAGTGGTCCCAGATGGTGACATTCCGCATCCCCAGGACCACATGACTATTGAAGGGATAGCCGTGCACTGCGCGACTATCGAAGGAAAAGTCGCAATGCGCGCTCAGAGCGAGTGCTTCCTGTGCGCGGTCCAAAATTTTTTCCTTCTAACCTTAGGAAAATTTAAATTTTTAGCTCATCTAATGTATTTCTTCCCTGTAAATATTTATTTGTACCTTTTGCTTGACATTTTCTAATGTCTTCTGCCTGTATGATTTTCTAGTGTTAACGATATCATTTTCTTAAAGTTTGAAAAATACCAAAACTAATTTATATCATGCGATGCTATTTTTATTTCAAAAAATCATTTTTTATTTCAAAAAATCATTTTTTATTTAATGTTGAGTAGAAATTAGCCTCATTAAAACATCCTTTGATTCTTTGGGTCATGCAAAAAATATTTTTGCTCGATTAATTAAATCTATTGGTAATTTTTATTTAGGGATTTCATGGTATCATAAGTAAATTTAATCAATAATCACTATGATGGATAAAAAGGTGAATCTATAAACCTCAAGGGATGTAATTACAAAAAACTATTGCTAGAAGGCTGAAATAAATTACCAGAGTTGTTAAGAAATAAAAAACAACATCATTGACAATAAAAAAGCCTCCATTCAAGTAAAAGGACACCATAATACCAAAATTGAAGCAAATTATTCCAATTTGAAATTGGATGAGATTTACTTCAAATTTTGGATTTGCAAGAGGAACTTCTTCCTCATGACTAATCTAGGCATGGCTCTTTAGAATATGCACAAGCTCCAACAATTCCGTAAGAAAGCTTAGTCATCTATATTTCTGATTGGGGATGATGTTTAGATATTTAGCTAAAATTTGTAGAATATAACTATATTGTACAACAAACTTAGAGCTTTTGGTGTCTTTTTTAGTATAGACCTTACAATGATAACTCTCATTTTTGAATATTGTAAAGATAGTCTATATTGATTAGTATGTAAATATTTATATTATCCATATCTCTTGAATAACTTATTACTTCCTTTTATATTTTAATAAGTTTTACTAACTTGTGTGTTGTATGCATTGAGGCAGTATAAATTAGTTTACTATAAAAAAATTCTCCCTTTTTCTTTTATTCATTTGTTTATTTATTTATTCCTCCATATCTACATATACATATACAAGGAATGTGTGTGTGTATTAAATGATTAGATGCAATGATAGAAATGAAGTATTTGATATAAAATACATTAGATAACACATTCATCTTACATCCCCTATGAAAAAAATGCCATAGTGGGAATATTGACAAAAGTAAGAATATGGCTTCAATGAAGAGTAATGCATATTTTGACTTTCATATTCTGAATTTCCTTTATAATAAATATAGAATTTTTATAGTCATATCAAGTAAGCTTTCTTAGATAAAGTAACTGTAATAATGGCATAATCATATATGAGTTTCTCATTATGGTGGGTATAAACCTTAGCACTTGAAGATATTTACTTTAGGACATTATAATTCTTTGATCCTTTTTAACATAGTGCTGCTCCATTGATCTAGGTTGTATAAGGAATGGAATGAAAGGCGAGAACTGAAACAAACATAGAGAGAAACATAACAAAGAGAAAAATAATATAGTGAAAACCCAAGTTTTATTAATTATGGAAAAATATTATAGAACACAAACTGGCTAAAATGGTGGTAACTATCTCTAAAGAGAGATATAGAGATAGGGGGTACACACTTTAGAAAAAGATATTACAAGAGGTTAAAAGATCTTTTAACCATATTTAGGGGGTTTTTTGATCCCTGAAAAAAAAATTTCAATAAAATATATTAAATTAACAATAAGGAAAGAACCCTACAGGTCCAAAAACCTAACTGTAGAAGATGAAGATGAAGTACGTGGTACATCAACTTCCTGGGGGCATAACTCTTGCACACAATATCTGTTTTGGGTGCATAGTAGCCCGTTGGAAAGAAATATATAAGGAATGCAACATTTTATTGGGACTAGGGTATGCCATGGAAACCTTCGAGCCCCCAATTTTCCAAAAAAAATCATTTAGGGCCTCAAAACATCCCTAGAATTTTTGGACCCAAAAAACCATAGAAAAATTGTCAAGAAGATAGAAAATCATTATGGCATTCAAAGACGTGTGTGGCCATTGATATTCAATTAGATAAATCCTAGCACCTTTAGAAGAAATCATCTCCATTGTGTCAAGTTCCCTCATCAAATGGGGAAACTTATACTGAATTTGGCTCCTAGTGAGCACTTGCAATTGTGAAGAAGCTACCCTGCTTTGAAAACTTGGTAGAGTTATATGTTCTATTGGTGGTTATACTTTGTTTTGGTGTCCATTATTTGATCCAATATAGCCTAATTAATGCAACCAGGATCGAGTTTTATGGGGGCCAATTTATTGGCTACCTATGAGGTGTCCAACAAAGGTGGAGATCATGGTTGAGGAAGCTCCACATTAACTAAGGTGCAAGCCAAAGGAAGGAGGAAAAATAAATTCAAAATTATTTTTAGCCACAATTTTTTTGATTATGTAAGGTCCATATCAGAGTGGAATGAGCTTCCTATGGGTGCTTATGAGTCACTCTTTTCATAAATGTAATCACACCTTATCGCAAACTTGAAAAATTGTGTGTAGCCATATTTTGGTCATGTTGCTACTTATACTTAGCATTGAAATTTTGTAGGATATCATGAACCTATTATTGGAGGTGCTGGGTCCATTCAAAAAATTTGGCTACTGTATTTACCTTGACATGAGTGTAGAAATTATATACAAATGCATGTATATCCTAGATTCTCCTGATTTAACAATATGCTACAGTTAAATACATAATCGCTTCTACAAATCTAAAGCACAATCGCCGATCACAATATCATGAAGAAAGATCAATCACACATAACACAGATAATTTACCTGGGGAAAGCTTATAGCTAAAAACCCCACTATCTTTTATTATGTATTATATCATGGATCATGAAACAATTACATACAAAGCTCTAATCCAAGAGCTCTCAGTACATGAGCTAATTGTCTCACACTGTCATACACAAATTGGCAAGTTCCTTAGCCAATTTACTATCTACAGACAACCTTCCTCCACTGCGCAATCCCTGATGGTAAAGAAACTTGAATTATTGATTGCCTTGCCTTCTTTGACTGTGTAAATATCATGGGCACATCCAATGTGTGTGTGGTTGCATGTGTGCAACCGGATAATGTCACAACTGATAGTTTACTTTCCTTTCACCTAGAACTCAACTGGGTCTCCACTGGATATGACATGCATGTAGTTAATAATAGTAAAAACGTCAGTTGCATGTGAGATCACTACTTGTGAATTAATTAATAATTAATTCACTTGATCTCTCACTAGTGTATTTGTAGTTACAACTAGCAAAACTGACTTTAACTCACTTAACTGAGTTAAACTAGTTTACAACTTGCACAACTCATCCACCACTGCACTTCCAACTTTGTTACAACTAGAATCACTCTATTACAACTAAATTAAACCTGCATGTCCCATGAACCAACCTCTTAACTCGAAATTCACTTAGCTAACTGATTTTCCACTTCAATTAACAATTTCCAAGTCCACATTGAGAATATATTATAGTTTATTGTCCATCTAAATCAAGGGATAATAAATATAGACATGCATCTATAAATATAAATGCATTATATAAATAGATTATGCACATACATATATAAATAGACATACACCTAAAAATATCCTGTGTGGGCCCCACCCTAGTGTAGGTGCTTAATTTTCACTAGGATTATGGATGTTGTTTCTGGATGCCAATTTCACTATTTCTTGTTGCAAACTTCAACACTCCCTCTCAACAAGAAAGGAATGTCCTTGCATGCGATATGCAACTACATGCATGTGACATGAATCCCTTGCATGTGACATGAAACCCTTGCATGCGACATGCAACTCAATGCATGCGACATGCAACCCTTGCATGCGACATGCAACTCCATGCATGCGCCATGCAAACTTTGCATGCACCACGCAAATCTTGCATGCAACACTTCTCTAGTGTTTCTCACACATGCAACCTTTGCATGGAACACTTTCGAAACTCAATAGCCTCCAAACAACTGAATCAGTGTAATTCATTTGTCATCAAAGTATTTTGACTTCTGCTTAGCTACCACACATGTCTTCAGGAACCACTGCATTGCTGACAACTACATCCATGTACTTTGCACTTATTGGCAACTCTGATCTGCACTCTAGTATCCGACATTGTCACTTTGATTTCATGTCCTCCTAACATATGAATGCATAAATCTAACTGATCCTTATACTGCTGCTCTGTGGGCTCCACGTAGCCAAGTTTGATTCATGAGATCCACACCATCTCAATGAATCCTGCCCAACATTTCTTCTTGGGATTATTCATGCATGTCGCCCCACCTATCACCTAGTGGTATAGCTGCATGCACTCCCTCTACCCATCTAGCTCAAAATTTCTCTGCATGAGTGGTTTCTCCCACTCCATGACCCTCCACATGTGGTTGCTCCACATCTTGAGGTTCACTCTTACCTGCATGCAAATCTAGCTCCCTCTCCAGGGTCAATTTATCACACTTCCCATGGTTGGAAGCTCTATAGAAATCACATCTACATAAAGTCTATAGAGATAATTCACACGAATTCCAATCTTCTTGAATTTCTTTGTGGCTTTATGTCGAAGGAAGGATTTACTTTCACTAAAGACCACATCATAACCTTTATCTTCCAACATTGCAACTGAAACAAAATTTTTCGTTAAGCCTGATACATGTATTACATATTTTAAAAAGAAGGGTTTACCTGACTTCCTTTGGAAAGCAACAGTACCAATCCTGGTAGCGCTATACCTTTTTTCATCACCCATTTCGAAATGCATCTAGAAGTCCTTCTCCTCCAGGCTACTAAAAATTTCTGTGTCTCCCGTCATGTGGAAAGATGCACCACTATCCAAGTACCACATCGAACTCATTGCACTTGACACCATGCATGCAATAAGTGAGAAGTCAAGCTCAAATTGCGAGGCAAGGGCCTCACCAGCTGCAGCTCTAATAACCATCTTGTTCTTCTTCTTTTGTGGACAATTTGTGGCAATATGTCCATGATCATGACAGTGAAAACACTTCACTTTAGACATGTTGTGCTCCTTTCCATATTCACCGCCCTCAGATTTAGAATGGAATTTCTTCCCCTTCCCCTTATTCACCTTGGCAGCCAAAGCAAAATCCTCTTCATCATCATGCTTTGATGAAGAGCCATCTCTGGTGTTCCGCCTGAACTCCTCATGCACCAGATCCGACCACAGTCGTTCCCAATTCGACAAATTTTCCTGTCCATTGATAGAGTCTTCATAACTGTGCCAACTCTTAAGAAGTCCTAGGAGAGCTAAACTCACCAAATCATCATCAACGATAGTTATTCCAACACTCCCAAGTTCATCCTGACATTGGAAAAACTTTGTTAATTATACCAGAATAGTGTCGTTCTTTTCCATCTTGATCTTCCTAAGTTTATCTTTGAGTGCCAATTTCCTATGGTCGCTTCTACTTTGGAATATATCCGTCAAAGCCTTCCACATAGCATATGGTGTGGCTTTCCCATGGAGGCTTGAGGCAATGTGGTTTCGTACACCCTCCAACATGATACTCCTCACCCTTGCCACTTTCTTTTGCCATGCATCAAGATTTGCAGCATCTGACGAAGCAGGCTTAGGAACATCATTGTCAATGAATTCCTTCAAGCCATTATCTTTGAGTACTGCCTCCATCCTGTCCTTCCAAGCAATGTAGTTTGAGCTTCCCTTGAGTGCATACTCTAACCTCAAGCCATTAAAATCCATTTCGATCTTGAATCAGCTGTAGCACCAAGAAAGTATTTCTGCATGTTCGAATTCTTTCCAACCACAAACTTAGCTCCTGCTTCACTTCTGCAATGTCCTGTGCTCTGATACCATGTAGAAATTAATACAAAATGCATGTATATCCTGGATTATCCTGATCTAAAAATATGCTACTATTAAATATAGAATCACTTCTACAAATATTTGCGGAATTTAAAACACAATCGCCAATCACAATATCATGAATAAATATTAATCACACATAACACAGATAATTTACCTGGGGAAAGCTTATAGCTAAAAACCCCACTATCTT
Organism: Pinus albicaulis; assembly: GCA_034641835.2. NCBI lineage: Eukaryota > Viridiplantae > Streptophyta > Pinopsida > Pinales > Pinaceae > Pinus > Pinus albicaulis. Next base: position 1,096,508,178 of record CM076582.1, read on the forward strand.
CTATTATCTATTATATCATGGATCATGAAACAATTACATACAAATCTCTAATCCAAGAGCTCTTAGTACATGAGCTAATTGTCTCACACTATCATACAAAAATTGGCAAGCTCCTTAGCCAATTTACTGTCTCCAGACAGCCTACCTCCACTTCGCAATCCATGATGGTAAGAACCCTAAATGATTTTTTGCCTTGCCTTCCTTGACTGCGTAAATATCATGGGCACGCCCAATGTGTGTGTGGTTGCATGTGTGCAACCAGATAATTTCACAACTGATAGTTTACTTCCCTTTCACCTAGAACTCAACTGGGTCTCCACTGGATCTGACATGCATGCAGTTAATAATAGTAAAAACATCAGTTGCATGTGAGATCACTACTTGTGAATTAATTAATAATTAATTCACTTGGTCTCTCACTAGTGTATCTGCAACTACTACAAGCACAACTGACTTTAACTCACTTAACTGAGTTAAACTGATTTACAACTTGCACAACTCATCCACCACTGCACTTCCAACTCTGTTACAACTAGAATCACTCTGTTACAACTAAAGTCAACCTGCATCCCACCAACCAACCTCTTAACTCGAAATTCACTTAGCTAACTGATTTTCCACTTCAGTTAACTATTTCCAAGTCCACATTGAGAATAGATTATAGTTTATTGTCCATCTAGATTAAGGGATAATAAAGATATACATGCATCTACAAATAGACATACATTCTATAAATAGGTTATGCACATACATCTATAAATAGAAATACACCTAAAAATATCCTTTGTGGGCCCCACCCTAGTGTAGGTGCTTAATTTTCACTAGGATCATGGATGTTGTTTCCAGATGCCAATTTCACTATTTCTTGTTGCAAAATTCAACAATGAGCATGGAAGGAATCAATTGGAGAATATTTAATGGGATTATTTTCATCAATTGGGGCCAATTGTTGGTATAAATCACACCTAAAAAGGATTGTCGCCAATAGAGGTATGGAGGGTGTTAATATGGAAAACATTTACACACATTTGTACAGGTCAGATGATACCCATAGTTAGAGAAAAAAAATGTACAAGTGAAGCATTTCTAGCTAGGAACATCATGAAGGTCAAAAAATTAAAACGTTTTCCACAACTCAATTTAAAAATCAATCCTCGTAGGTGCACAAAGGAAAATTTTACAAAACCTCATGGCTTTTTCCTCGATAGCTGTGAGGGTTCAAGAAAAAAACATTCAACATTCTAGGACCACTCCATATGATTTGGAGTGAATCTCCATAACAGTACCACCTCAGGACAACTGGTTTCAAGATGCTTAATTAAATTTTGGATATTTTCAACCCCCAAGGAATCCACTTGCCCTTCCTGAAAGTCATTTCCTCATCAATGAGCCAAAGAATGGAAAGAAGGATTCAAATTATATGAATACAAGGCATTGGAATACCAAATTAGAAGAAAATTTTGAGCACTATTATGCTTCCCAAAAATTCCCCTTAGCAATCAAGCAACATTGTGCAAGAGGAAGAAATCTATCAACATTGAGAGTTCTTCTTCACTTCTTTGAGAGAGAGAGAGAGTTTGCAAGGAGATTGTAAATGGAATTCCTTGCTGAATGCAATTGAGAACAATTTCTCTAGACTCTCTTCAAGTGTATTTGAAGTCCATTATATCTCTTCTACCATCAATCAATAAAGAGGGCCCTTTTCCCCTTAACTTTGTTGATTTGTTTCTCATAGTTTCATGTGATTTTTTTCATTTTTTAGTTTAATTTTTTTGATGCATTGTTTTCCATTTATTAAAATGATTAGTTTGGCTCACATTTGATCACTAAATTCAATCATTGGTTGTGTGAATCTTTGTAGGATTCAACCATCTGCAAAGAAAAATAATTTGGGACACTTCAACTACCAAACTCAGTTCAAAGAGGGCTCTATTATAGCTATGATTAATATATGGAAGGATGCCAACCCATGTAGGTGAAGTCCTGGAGTTGTATATGTGGAATATATGCATAAGCATCTTGTCGACCACTTTTATTTTCCCATTTGTTGGGGGTTGAAACGTGGCCGATTTGGTCAAATTAGTATCCATCGGAGACCACAGGCTGGAACAAAGGTACTAAGGAACCTACTATATCTATATAAATAATGGCCTAAGTTACTAAGGAACTTAATACATCTATCTAAAATAATGGTCCACATTTACCCATTTTTACAAGCCCTCCGGGTAAATGTGAAGCTGAGTGCTACTATGACATGACCCGACCTCCAACTTCTAATTATGGAAGTGGGTTTGAAAAAAAAAAACTGTACTGAAATCCTTGAGAGACCACAGATCACTTAAAAGGCTGCAAACCACCCCAGGTGGTAAATCCCTGAGTTGGAACCATTTTTCAATGACCTAACACCCCAACCACATGCACAACAAGGAAATAGTGTGGTTATAGGCCTCCAACTGCATGCATAGGATTTCCTCCATGCGGTTATGACCCAATTCCCCAGTTCAGTGATTGCGATCTCGAGATCTGAGCCACTTTTCCAGGTTAGCTCCAAAACATTGCCAAAAAATTTCTGTATCCTTCCATAATCATATTTAACATAGAAAAACCTTCAAAGTTGAATAAAAAACTTAACCTAAACTACCTTGAACACTCTATAAATTTCTTCAAACATATGGTAAACATGTAAGCTACGAGTCATGAATACATATCTGATTATAAATATCTAAAATTCATCTAAAAATCACTAAGAAGGTCTAATTCCCTCTCAAGTAGCTGCAACAACACTTGTTAGCCCATGCGTTCATCAACATTCAAATACTTATCATATCATGAACAAGAGCCATAACTAGGGCACATCATAAACCATGCTTATAACCAACATATAAATAGAATATTAACCATGAAAAATAACCATAAAATCAACATGATAACAAGTACAAGTGCTCGTAGATAACAATGGGAAAATAACTATTATCAACATATGCAAAATCCAACCAAGTCAGGGACTTCCACGTACCACCTGACCCTAGATTGGGTTGAACCAAATATTTCTTTCAGCCAATCATCCCTGTGTCATATTCCAAGCATCAATGTGGGATCTCATTTGATAAACCAAGACATAAACTAGATACTATAGAGGTTAAACCATCTCCACCCTCAAACTACCGTGATCTCACCTAAATCGGTCCCGAGATCAAAAAACCAAACCAAACATGGATGCCTCATAATATCTTCACCATACCTTGAGGAATTTTCCTGTCTCCACCCACTTGGCAATGGATTCTTGGAGAAAAAAATCTCCACCCCCAACCCTTAGGAATTTTCTGGAGACCACCTCACCCAGTTTCAAAACCTTTCAGCAATCAGAAGCTTAATAAAGAATAAATCCCATCACACCATGGATATCCATGAAATGGCAAGGAAAATCTGAAACCACTATCAAAATAGGAAAAACCCATGCCAGTAATAACAAATGAACCAAATAAACAAATGCATGAACCATGCATTCACACTTACGCTACGAAATCACACAACAAACTTGTTACCTACAAAATCATCCTGCTGAAGCTACTGATCCAAACTTCTCCTTGCTATCATTTGCTTGGTTACTTGCTTGCTTTCTCTTATTGGAGCTATTTCTCTCTCTAACACTATTTTAAAGCCAAAAACTGAAAAAATCCCAACTAAAAAAATATGTGAACTAGTTTTATGAAGCCTTTTTATCATTGATGTCTCCTTTTTCTCCATTTTCCTTCATTTTCCCTCTAATTTTCTTAGCATGAAAATCTGTGGCTCTTCACCCCCTTTTCTCCTATTTTCCTTTATTTTCATAAATAAATTCCAATTGTTCTCTCTTTTCCTTTGCCAATTTCCATATCCATAAATAAACTGCAAGTGATGCCAACTATAGTGCTTGCCCAACATTCAACTTGGAATACATGTCCTATGACCTTGGTATTATCTTGCCTTTATTACATGAAAATTTAAATTGAGGCTGTTACAAACCCCTCCCCCTTGGGCGAACACATCCTCAGTGTTCTATGATACCTATAACTAGCGAACCACTGAAAACAAAAACATACTGCCTATGGAACTTTATACATAGCTTGATGTAGTATTTACAGTGACATCCTGCTGAAAACAAGCAAACATATTGCTAATTAGAGCTTTATAACACAACTCATTGCATTATTTATAAACATATACATATACATATATCAAAAAAACCCATTTGCTTGAACCAACAAATAATGTAGGATACAAATTCCACATCTAATCAACCATCTCCCCTGTACCTTAATTGGGCCTAAAGTGCTTCCTCTACACTTTAACTTTCTCTATTGCGCGATTCCAGAGCATGAGTTGTTTCCAATGCAATATGATTTGAGGTTTTGGATGGAATTATCCCTTTGGTTCCACCTGCAATACATACCAATAAGTCAAATGATCAACATCCCACACATATAAATTAAGCAATGAAACATGGAAAACATCATGGAACTTCACTATTGGTGGCGGTGCAAGTCTACAGGCCACTATTATAATATTCTCAAGGATCTCAAAAGGCTCAAAATACTGAGGTGTCAGCTTGGCACATGACCCAATCCTTAATGATCTCCTCTTTGGCTTGATGCATAAGTAAACATGCTGCCCAACCCGAAACTCATTGAATGATATAAGCTAATATGCATAACTCTTCTGCCTGTCTTGTGCTGCCTTTAAATTCCTCTTAATAACTTGCATTTCCTATTCCATCTCCGCCAACATGCCCAGTCCAGTCAAAACGCATTTCACCAGATCATTCTAGCAGATAGGAGTATTGCAACTCCACCCATAGAGAGCCTAAAATGGACTCATATTCAAGGAATAATTATACCCATTATTATAAGAAAACAACACCAATGGAAGATACTCCTACCACTTCCTTTGTTGATGCATGACATACATCCTTAACATGTCCTCAATAATCCTGTTCACCCTCTCTGGCTGTCCATTTATCTACGGATGATAATTTGTTCTAAAAGCCAACTCTGTCCCCAAACCTACAAACAACTCCTTCCAAAACTTGGAAGTGAACTTGGAATCTCTGTCTGATATGATCTTCTTGGGACCACCATGCAACCTCACCATCTCCCTGATGAATATCTCAGCTACCTCATTAGCTGAATTCATAGACTTAACTGAATGAAGTAAGCTATCTTACTTAACTTGTCAACCACAACCATGATGGAATCATACTACTTCAATGTCTTTGAAAAACCTATAATGAAGTCCATGGAAATGACCTCCCATTTCCACTCTGGAATCATAATCGGCTGTAACAAACCAGCTATATGCTTACACTCTACTTTTACTCGTTGATAGTATAAATATCTAGTGACAAACTCAACCAACTTTTTCTTCAAGTTTGGCAAATGATATAATTTTCTTAAAAAATCTCAAGGCATTCTGATATCCTAGGTGACCTTAATACGAATTGACATGAAAATTCCTCAAGATAATATTCTTGAGCTCACTGCTATCCAACACGTAAATCCTATTCCTGAATCTCAGCAAGCTATCCATTGTGAGATGATACTCCTCATCCCTCTCATTTTCACCCTGCTGTTGTAACCTATGCCTCAAATAATGATACCTGTCATCACACTATCCTGCTTGCAAGATCCACTCTTGAAAATATGTCCCATAAAAACTCACTGCTGTAATGTGATTCATCTGCACTCTCCTACCGAGAGCATCTGCAACCCGGTTCTCCTTTCTCTTGATGTACTTGATCTTAGAATCAAACTAACTGAAGGTAGCCAAACATCTAGCTTTCCTGGAATTCAGATTAGGTTGATCAAACAAGTACCTTTGTCTAATATGATCACTCATCAGAATAAACCTCCTGCCAAGAAAATAATTCCTCCACATCTTCAAGGAATGAATGATAGCTCCCAAATCAAGATCATGAGTCACGTGGTTGTGCTCATGTACATTCAACTTCCTTAAATATTGCATACCACCCATCCCTCTTACATCAAGGCTCCACCAAGTCCTCTCTTACTAGCATCTGTACATATCACGAACTCTTTATCTGGATTTGCAATATTCAAGACTAGAGCATTTGTAAGCAAACAATTCAACTTCTGAAAGCTAACCACACACTCCTCTGTCCATTCAAACTTCTTCCCTATTCATTGTAATGATGTAATAAGATAGGAAATACATGAGAAGTTCCTAATGAACCTCCTGTAATAACCTGCTAATTGTAATAACTCCGGTTTAAAAGTCCATGCAATAAAATTGATAAAGGAAAAAGAAGACCAAGGTTATGGGACAGGTATTCCAAGCTGAATGTTGGGAAAACCATCCTAGTGGTTGTTCATTTGATTTAGTATGGCTAAGGGAAATTGGAAAATGCATTTAAAAGGAAAAGAGACATTAATTGGCATTTATTTATGAAAATAAACGAAAATAAGAGAAAAGGGAGAGGAAAGGTCAAAAGTTTGCATGTGAGGAAAATTGAAAGGAAAATAGATGAAATTGAAGAAAATAGAGGCCTCAATGATAAAAAGGCTTATGAGGACCAGTTCACAGACTTTTGTCAGTTTTAGTTTGGATCTCTCTTCTATTCTCTAACTCTCTCATACTCTTTCACACTTAGAGTATTCTTGGAGCACTTTGGCATACATTAGATAGGGAGGAAGAAGGCAAAGGAAAACAAGAAAGTGCAAGGGAACATGTGGATCAACGACTACAACAAGATTTATTTGCAGGTGTCGAGTTGTATGTATGATTTCCTTTCTAGTTTTGGCATGCATGGTATATGCATGTGGTTTCTTGGTTATGTGTTTTCATCGGTATAGAGGACTACCTAGATTGATATTGGTTTCAACCTTTCCTTTCCATTTCTGAATAACCATGGTGTGATGGGGTTATTTCATTTGGTTGATATTTGGATTGACGGATGGTTTTGGAACCATGTGAGGTGGTCTCAGAAAAAATCCCAAGGGCCTAGGAATCCCTTGACCAATTTGGTGGGATTGCGTTAAATATTGAGGGTGGAGACGAGAAAATTCCTCAAGGTATTGGTGAATAAATCCAGAGGCATCCAAGCTTGTTTGGGCCTAGTGACCCCTTAACCGATTTTGGTAGGACTACGGTAAATCCTGGTAGTGTATATTCTTATTTTGGTCATAGTGATCCCTTGACCGGTGTTGGTGGGATTATGGTAAAGCTTGGTTGTGTAGGTTCTCTGTTCGAGGCTAGGAGTCCCTTGACCTATTTTGGTGGGATTGCGGTAAACACTGAGGAAGCCCTGGTTACTTTTTTGTGAGTCCCACATTCATCCTTGGAATATGACATGGGGGTGATTGGATGAAATAAATTTTTGTTTCAACCCAATCTATGGTCGGGTGGTACGTGGAAGTCCCTAACTTGGTTGAATTTTGAATATGTTAATAAGAGGTCTTTCCTCTTATATTTCATGAGTATTTATACTTGTTATTATGTGGATTTGATGGTTGTTTTATCATTGTTATTATTCTAGTTATATGCTCGCTATAAGCATGGTTTCATGATAGATTCCAGTTATGATTCTTATCACGTTTTGATAGGTAAATGAATGGTTATTGAATGCATGACCTAATAAATTTTATTGTGGATATTATGAGAGGGAATTATACATTCTTGATGATTATTAGATAAGTATCATACCCCTATGTTTTGATATGCATTCATGACCTATACATTACATGTTCTCAATATGTTTGGCAAAATGACTGTCTTGGTTATGCTTGGTTAGGTCAAGTCTCTGAGAAAATTTTGTATGCATGTCTTTGTCTTGATGTCATTTATCATTTTGGAAAGTCTCACTGATTTCTGGGTAGTGGTATGAAGGCTGACCTAGAATTTAGGCTCATAATCTGGGACCACATGCTCTAAATTGAACTTTTTGGGCTACAATAGCTGGGATTCAAGCTTGTGGGAGTGATTGGAGGCTCCCAACTGCATGGATGACTTGTTGTGGGAGCAGTTGAGGGCTCATGGGAAGGAAAATGTGGTCCAACTCAGGATTTGGCCACTTGGAGTGGTTTCTCAGCCTCTGAGTGAACTGTTTCTCCTGTAGGAGGTGTCAATTGGCCAATTTCTGTTCATTATTCGACCCTAATTCCTTAAGTGGATATAGGAGGTTGGGTCATGTCATAGTACCTCTTCCTCTAATGTTTACCTTGGAAGGCTGGTGGAAGTGGGTGAGTGTGGGAGGGAGGTGTTACAGATTGGTATCAGAGCTTCTAGGTTCAAACACTTTGACTGGATGGGCTAGATGCATGTTGTTATGCATTCATTGTTGTGGTTATGGTTGTCATGAATGAGGTCATTATATGTAGTTTGTGTCATCATGATGCTATTGATATATTATGTTGCTGATATATTGGCTAAGATGGTGTAGGAGATGCAAATTATTAGAGCAAGGTTGCATCACTAGACCTCGGGGTAAGAGCAGATAGTTATACATGTTTGTATTTTGTGAATGCAGGTATGATGGTTAATGACTGTTATATGCATTATGGTTCTATACATACTTGTCATTTTGTTACTGTTATGGTTACATGCATGATAGATACTAGATGATTAGTGCGGTCCTATGCACATGCATCAAATAGAGATGAATGGTAGTAACTTGTCATTATATGCATTGTGGTCATATGCGTGATGATTATGGTCATTGTAGCTAAGATATTGATGTTATATGTATCGTGATAATCTGGATCGACTTGTGCACATGGTTATGTTTATATTCAGGTATGAGTCGATATATTTGTGATATTGTGTTGTAATAATCTAGACTGACTTGTGCATATGTGATAGCCTCCCGTAAGATACATTGATGTATGAATTTGATTATGTGGTCTATTTGGTTTATCTGACATGGTATGTTTATAGGTTGTCTGAATGTTTGATTAATTGCATGATATGGGTATGTGTATATAAGATTGCATGAATGAATGATCTTGTTTTAAGATAGTTGTACTAACACAATATGTGCTGAGATAGCTGGTAGATACTTGAGTGCAAGTGGGTGCTAGTTGTAATATTATGACTAATGACTGTGAGTTGATTCTAGATTATGATATGGATATTAGTCTTCGTAAAGGCTGATTTCAAATTAATAGACACGATGCCTTGATATTTGGAACATGTGATTTACATGTGTGAATAGTTGCAAGGAAACATACTTGGTATTCGCATGACAACATGAAATTTGATGCGTTTATATAACTAAAAACTGCGTGAACATAGTTACCGATCAAACGAGAACTATTACCTCAAAACGAAAACTCTAACAAAAAAACATAAAAAAACCATGAAAAAACAACCTGAAAACGAAAAGTTGTATTATGGAATAACCTTTTTTTTGTGTAAATTTTCAACGTTTTTTAAAAATGGAATTAAAAGTCCATTTTTTTGTGCAAAAAACAACCTGAAAATGAAAAGTGTTGATGTTGCAATAACATCGCCAATTTTGTGTGTGCAAAAAACAACTTGGAAATGAAAAGTGTTGATGCTCGAATAACATTGCCAATTTTGTGTATGCAAAAAATAGCTTGAAAACAAAGAGTGTTGATGCTGGAATAATGTTGACGTTGAAAACAAAAAGTGTTGATGCTGGAATAACGTCGTCAAATTTTTGTGTGCAAAAAACACCTCGAAAACGAAAAGTGTTGATGTTGGAATAACACTTTTTTCTTTTCGGGGTAAATTGTCAACAATTTCTAATAATGACATTAAAGATAAAATATCACGACTGTGAAAAACCTTAAAATTTCAATGATAAACACGACATTAAAGATAAAATATCAAGTCTTAAAATTCCAATGAGTTTTAGGTATGGTATTAAAGATAAATTATCATGTCTCTGAAAAGCCTTAAAAAATCAAGGATGGCATAAAATATTTCCTTTATATAAATATAATTCCAATGACTTTTAGTCATAGTATTAAAGATAAAATATCTCTTGTAAAAAAAAAAAAAAATCAAAAAAATTCAATTTTTTTTAAAGAAACACACAATCTAAAGAAAAAAAAACCAAAACAAAAATAAAAATTTATAGAAAAATTAATAATAATAATAATAAAAAATAGCATAATTAAAAAAATTATAAAATAAAATAATTAAAATAAATAATCTAAAAATAATTAAAATTAAAATAGTTAGAAAATTAAAATAAAAAATAATTAAAATTTAGAAATTTAAATTAAAAAAAATAAAAAATAAAAATAAAAATAAAATAAAATTTTTAAAATAATAAAGATTTAAATTATTATTATTATTATTTTTAAATTAAAAAAAATTATATAAATATATGAAAAACACAATTTTAAATTAAAAAAAAAAATCATCTTTTTTTTCTTATATAAAAAAATAAATTAAATTTTCAAATTAATTTTTTTATTTTTTAAATATTAAATAAAAAAAACTTAAAACATATAAATTGAATTAAAAAAAAATAAAAAAATAAAAAATTTAAATTAAAAAAAAAAGAAATAAAAAATTAAAGATTTCGCAGCCTTAGGGGTTTCATGGCTTAGCTGGCGGAAGAGTTGGCAGTTCTTCCGCTGCCTGTCGGCTGAGCCATGCGGCCCAAGGGTGACATGGCTCGACTGACGAGTGGTGGTAGAGCTGCGAGCTGTCCCGCAACCCACCGATTAGGCCTTGCGGCTCCCAGGGCAGCGAGAGAGCTCTTAGAATCGACCATTGCCACCTTGGGGGCTGCGAGGCTCGGGCGACGGACGACAGGAGAGCTGGAAAATCTCCCATCGCCTGCCGGCTGAGCCTCGCGGCCCCCAAGGTGGCGGTGGTTCTTTTATTTTTTTAATTCAATTTTTTATATATATATTTAAATTTAAAATTTTTAAAATTTATTTATTAATTTTCAAAATTTATTTGTTTTTTAATTTTTTTAATTTAAATATTGAGTTATGTTTTTTAAATTTAATTTATATATTTTTAATGTCTTTGTTTTTTTTTTTAAATTTTAATTTCAAAAATGTTTTTTTATTTTTTATTTTTTTATTTATTTTTAATTTAAAAAAATGACATATGGTTTTTTTAATTATTTGAAAATGTTTGATGATGATGATGATGGTTAACATCCACTGAGACCAATCTTTGGTCTATCAGACCTAAAGAATCCTATGCTCAAAAAGCTTGGAGAGAAGCCTCCTGAGCTCACTATAATTTTGACATCTTAAAAGGCTAGGAAGGTCAGTATTGCAACAAAGATTATGAAATGAGCTCTAATGTGGTTGTACGCGGGGCACTCTAAGAGGAAGTGATTTTCATCCTCGATGTTCATATTCTCACAGAGATGGCAGATCCTTTCCATCCATGGTGTTTTAGGAGCTGTCCAACGACCTGTTTCACTATGGAGCTCATGAGAGTTCGTTCTAATCTTGGCTATATTAATTTTCTTCTTTGAGCTAGTTAAAACAGAGAGATACTTTTGATCTTCTAAGGTGCGGTTGATGACCTCCTTATAATATCTTAATTTTCTTTTAGTTGCTAGATCTTTCTCACACCACATTTTTTCTTTGAACTTAGAAGTAACAATTTTTTTAATGTTATTGATGTTTTTCAATGCAAAATTCTTGTCGATCTCCCAATGGTTTAACCAGGCCTTGGTGTCTTTATACCAACCTCGTTTAAGCCTTAGGTGGTTTTGGATGGAATTTAAAGCTAGCTTAGGAAGTCTATGGTCTCCTATGCTATTGAGCTTGTGCTTGTACAACAGAAGCCTAGTCATAGCTAGGCTCTCGATAGGGGAAAGACCCACTTCTATAAGGAGAATAGGATAAGGTGTATTGCTTTTAATTTTAAGGTTATACATTATAAAACGCTTCTGGATTTTCTCAATATTTCTCCAGGATTCTCTAGAGATGCTGCAACCCCAAACGTCACATCCATATAAGATAACAGGAGTGACTAAAGTTTCAAAGAGGAACTTCTTTCTATCCCACATTACGAGGTTTTTCGTTTTGCAATTATTTTCAAGACCAAAATAAGCTTTCCACCCCCCATTAATCCTTTTTTGAATGTTATAGTTCTAGTTGAGCTTGTGATGAATATCAATTCCTAGGTACTTGTACGAAGACACTTCCTCCAAGTTATTATTGTCATACATAAAATTAGCGTAAGTGTCCTTCTTGGATTTGATAATCATAACTTTTGTTTTGTCAATGTTACAGACATACCCATGGTAGAGAAAAAATCCTTAAGAATTCTAAGTTGCTTATCAATATCAGATGGGCATCTTGCGAGAAGAACAATATCGCCAGCATAGAGAAGAAGGATGATGACTATCCCAACTAAGATCGTGCCAGCATATCCTGCTTCCTCTAAACAACCTTCTAGCTTGTTGATGTAAATGCCAAATAGGGTAGGGGAGAGGGGGCAACCTTGTTTAACTCCGATATTACACCTAATATCTTTCAACCACCCCTCATTGCTCTTTAACTTGGCAATTAAATTCTCGTATAACCTTATAGCGGCTTCTCTTAGCTTGAAAGGAACATTTAGCTCTTCTAATCTATTCCATAGGTTATTTCTAGGAACCGTATCGAAATCCTTTCTAAAGTCCACAAAGCAACATAAGAGACTGGATTTATCATTGCGGTATTCTTCCATAATGATCCTAAGCGTAATGAGGTGGTTCGTTGTTGAGTGCTGCCTTCTAAAACCCGCTTGGCCTTTAGCCCGCTTACCTTCACTTTCAAGTCAAATGCTCAACTTCTTTTCCAAAATAATACCATATAACTTGGCTAAGAGAGGGCTGATCATAATTGTTCGATAATTAGAGGGGTTATTTGTATCCCCACTTTTAAAAATAGGGATAATGAGGCTCTGAGTCCAAGGTTTAGGGAACCCTTGCTTGACTGCTTGGTTGAAAATCTTGTGGATGTGGGGGATGAGGACATGACCTCCAATTTTTAAGATTTCCGCCTAGTAACCTTCAATGTCTTTAGCTTTCCCATTTTCCAAGTGTTTAACCCCAAAATCAATGTCTTCTAATGAAAAAAATTCTTTCGTTGTGAGCAGGGTTTCAAAATTCTTGGCATTTGGAGATTCATAAAGCTTTTTAAGATAGGAATTCTAGTCGTGTAAAGCAATTTTATTATTATCTTTAGTTTTCCTAGTTAGAATATGCCTTCAAAATTTCTTAGGAGCCACCTTAGAGAGGTGTAAGAGATTCTCTTGTCTTTTATGAATATATTGCCTTTTTTTCCTTTTAGTTAGGGCTTTGTATATTTTTATCTTGTTAATTTTGAGAGATTCATCAACAGCTTCCTTAATTGCTCTCCTCGCACTTTTACAATCTTTGTCATACCATGGGTTGGTCTTGCTATTTCTTTTGTTACTTGAGACTTCAATTGATAACTTGTTAATATAATATGAGAGGGTTGTAGTAAAATTATGATAGAGGTCATCTATGTTGTCTATACTAGATAAAGGAGGCAAATTAGTTTTTAATTCATTTAAAAAGAGATCGTTTTTATTTCTATCAAAGATTAAGTTCTTTTGACTATAAGGATGATCTTCTATGGGATCTCTATGGATGAAAAAATTTAGAGTAGTGAGTAAAGGCCTATGATCAGAGTCAGGTTCGTGGTCGTCTAAGATGTCAAAATTTATTATTTCATTGTATAAAGGGAGATCGGAAATAACATAGTCTACCACGCTCCTGCCAAGCCCATGGATGCAATACATCTTGCTAGAATTGGGCCACTTCTTTAGACCGTTGCAAATTATGAGATCCTGAGCACTACAGAGCTTGACTAGCTCCGACCCAAACAAATTATCCCCGAGGTCTTCAGAGCTCCTTTTGTACCAGCTAGCCAGAGTAAGGTCTTCGTCTAACCAAAGAGGATCGGGGTTGGAATGATTGCTTAGAAGAATATCTTGGTTGCTTGAAGTTTGAGCATTAAAGTCACCCATTAAAAGGATATTACCTTCATTCCTTAGGCTATAAATATCATTCTCTAAACCACTGTAAGGACTATTTTTATCTAGATTATTTTTCTTATAGAAGTTAGAATTAATGGGGGGAAAATAACAGATTGATATGTAGGTATTTTTATCATTAATGTCAGTAATCTCAATCCAACTATATTGGTTGTAAGGGTTGTTTTATAAATCCTAGCATGGTGGGAGATGTTCTTCTTAATGTAGCAAGCTATGCCCCCAATGCCTCTACTGGAGGATCACTTGTTCCAGGTAGACCATAGTGCAAAGCCATCTATGTTAGGCACCTTAGATTCTTCGTGCTCCCAAGTTTCAACAAGCAAAATAATATCAACATCATTTGAAATCCAACTTAGCTTGGGGCCTTTGTTCCATGGAAAGCCTTGACAGTTCCAAGAAATAATTCGGAGCATGTTAAATTGCTATTTATTACTATCTTTTTGGTTTCTATCTCGAATAACAGCTTTTCTATTTCTGATTATTGCCCATTTTCCTTCCTTCCTAGCTTCTTTTACCTTTTGAACCTCCTTTCTTAATTCTGCTTGATCTTCTGGAATGAGATCTTCGTTTATAAATATTCCCGTTCCTTTTAGACTTGAGGTTTTACTAAGTATGTCATAATTATGGTCAGTAGAGCTCACCTTTATTCGGATCAATCTTCCTTTATTCTCAGTTAATTTCCCTAACCTTGTTGCTTCTATGAGACACATGGTTTCAATTTGTAATCTATTATGTAATTCTGTCTGGGCTATGGTTAAAGTATCCTCGTCTACCTCCTCTTTCAAACCAAATATTATAAGGTTCAAGGCCCTTTTATTACGCTCATGGTATAATTTGATCAACTTTTTCGTTTCATCTTTAATTGGTTTGATATCTAATTTACCTGCCCCACTATTTAGGGTGAGATTGTTGTTAACTTTTTCTTCTAGTTCTTTAATCACGTCTTTCATTTTAAGACTCTCTATATTATCAGCATCTCCTTGCTGAGATGTTTGGTTCGTATCTTGGTTTTGTTTTTCTATGACCTGCAACCTAGTTTCCATTGCCTCCATTTTATTCTCCAATAGTTCTATTTTATTTTCTATTTGTTTTTGGATCTTGTCTTCAAGAGATGTGAATTTGTTTTCCAGCATGAATTCTAACTCGGTTTGTAGCTTGACTTCTCTTTCTTCTCTCCGTTTCTCTAAAGACTCTATATACTCATAAAGGCTCTGTAGAGTAACTGTGCTAGGTCTACCTTTGGTAATCTTTTGTAGCTGTGGTGAATTATTCATACTTGAGAATATATGAGAAAATATGTATTAGAAAAAGATAAGGAATGTGTGCACCTGAATATCAGCAAACCGGACAGCAGACCTCAAGTGCTCAAGTCCAAAAATTTATCGAGAAAAAATCACCGTAGGCCCAAGTAATAATGGAGAAAATTCACCGCAAAATTTTCACCGCAGAATTTCGCTGCAGACCCAAGTATTAATCCAGAAAATTCACTGCAGACCCAAGTATTAATTGAGAAACCCAAGTATTAATGGAGAAAATTCACCGCAAAATTTTCACCGCAAACCCAAGTATTTATTTATTTTTTATTTTTATTTTTTATATGTATATTTTTTATATTTTTATATATTTTTTTTAATTTTTAATTTAATAATTTTTTATTTTAGTATTTTGATTATTTTAAATTTAATTATTTTTAAATTTTTTATTTGATCATTAATTTAATTGTTATTATTATTATTATTATTATTCATTTATTTTTTAGTTAAAAAAATTGTTTTTTTTTGTTTTTTTAAATTATGTGTTTTTTTGAATTTTTTAATTTAATTTTTGTTTTTTTGTTTTTTTTTTAAATTTTTTTGTTTAAATTTTTTATTTTTACAAGTTATTTTTGTTTTGTTTTACACTTTTATTAGTTTTTTTTTTTTTTTGATTTGTTTTTGTCATGTCTTTTTATTTTATTTTTATGTTTTATTACCAAGATGAAAATCACTACTCTAAACAAAAATTATTGATGTTGCATCAACACTTTTCAAAATTAGCATGAAAATCACTAACATATTAAAACAAATGTTCATACTTGATAAATAAAAAATCACCACTTTTCAAAACCAACATGAAAATCATGACATTAGAAAAAAATCAAAGAAAATTAAAAGTTCCAAAAAGATGCTAAAAAACACGAAGGTAATTTTACATCACCATTTTTCAAAATCGACATAAAAATCGTGACATTAAAAAAAAAAAAGTTCATAAGAAAATTTAAAGTGCCAAAACTATGCGCAAAAAAAGAAGGTGATTCCGCATCACCACTTTTCAAAATCGGGTTCTTTTTTTGCTACCTCAAAAAAATACGTACCGGGTTACTTACCTATTTGATTGGTAACTATGTTGGTGATGTGATAATACATAATAGGACACAATTGCAGCAAGAAAAAAAGGTAAAGAAAAGGAATCATGTGAGAATTCCTTTGATTTTATTTGGAAACCACAATTCCAAACAAATAAGTGCTTTGCATATAAGAATTCTTCTTAACCTTGATTTTGTCTGACATTATGTGGATATGTGTTATATTTATGAACATGTAATTGACAGGTAAACAACTGGTTTCAAGTTATGGCTGGATCCGTCAAGGAATTGGAGTTCCTTGAGAGATGATATATGTGTAGGTGTTCAAGGAAACTTGCTTTATACAACAAGGTAAGGTAATCGATATATTATTATGTTTATTTATGCACTCACAGTTATTTTTTAATGTAATTATGATGCAGGGGATTGCATGGAAAAAGAGGCTACGATGAAATCTTGAAGAAGGATCGGGTTGAAATTTCCCTTGGAAGAATTGGGAACCCATGAGGTTGAGTCATAGTGTTTGTTGCTAATTTTGTGATTTCAATGCTTCATGATTTGTTTGCACTTGATTTGTAGTTTGTTTATGTCTAGTGCATGGCCATGCCACTTTGTTTGTGGTGTCGTATTATTATTGGTTTTCATGGTTTTTCTTATTGTTTACTTGTTATTCTTTCCTTTTATGTTTTGAGGTTCTTGGGAATTGGTTTGGGAAAGAGAAAGTTAATGGAGCTTAGGGAGAGCTGAATGAAACCCGATAGGTAATGTAAGACCCATATGAAGCTCGATGCATCAGTAAAATGCAACTAAAGGTAAGAGTATGATAGCTACTTGAATTAATTGGGTCAATTGGGATAAATGGATGATGGCATGACAATCATGAGAAAGTTAAGAGGAAAGGTAAAGTAAATGGATTTGAGGCGTTAGATGCCTTGCTTATGTTTGGAACTATTGTTCTCAATGTTGTGCATGAATAAATGAAGCTCTCTTAACCTTGACCTTATGATATCTGGTAATTATGTTGTAATCATGATTATTCTGATGTGTGTGTGTGTGTGTGTGTTGTAATAATATATATATATATATATATATATATATATATATATATATATATATTTTATTTATTTATCTATTTTTTTCCGTGGAAAAAATATTTTATTTATGTTAAATAATAGACCAGCCCATAAATGGGTTATTACATTGCTCCTTGAGCTGAATTTACTCTTTACATGAGTTTTTTATCACCCATTCAGATTTACCTTTGATTACAAAATCCTGTTTCATCTTTAAATTCTTGTTTGCTGCAATCTTCCGAGAATCGCTTTCATAAAAAAAAAAAAAAGTTTGTTTGGGTTGGCATGTTTACATATGCTCAATACTAGGAGTATAAGGGATTTTTAAAATCCCTTCCTTCAAAATTGTATGCACAATTGATGAGATGAGTATATTAACCTGCAATCAAACCTGAAGGATCTACTAATTTGATTAAAACATATGGATTTCTTCTACATTAGAAAAAGTATCCAGGAGTTTCAGAGTACCAGGAGGGAGGGTGAGAGCAGATTTTGAAAGGTCATCAGCTTTGGAATTTAATTCCCGATAAACATGATTGTAAGAGAGGAGTAGAAATTCTTGAGCTAACCACCGAATGGCTCTGAGGAGGCCTCGAAGATGGGGAGAGTGAATATGAGATCTGTGACTGGCCCAATCAATAACCATTTTGGAGTCTTTGAAGCATTGTAAAGAAGAAATATTTTTAGATTTTGCCACATGAAGAACAACCCAAAGATCTGCTAGCTCAGCCTTGTTGTTGGATCTGTGGCCAGGAGAAAAAAGAATATGGAACTTGGAGGCAGGCGAAACATGGAGGATGACCCCTGCCCCTATCAGATGAGGGGTGCCTTGACTTGCTCTGCCAAAAAAAGCCCATGTGTGATTTTGATCAATATCTGGAGGCACTATTGAACGAAATTTGGGGATTTTTGGTAAGTATTTGTGTTCATATGCCCACTGCACAATGAGAGAGGTAGTTAGATCTTCTGGAATATGTTTGTCACTGAAAATAGCCAAATTTCGAGCCCACCAAATACCGTAAGAGAAAAAAGAAGGAAAAGCTAAGTATGATTTTACCCCAGGCTCCTTCCACCATTGTTTTATCCTTTCTTCCAACGAGTCAACCGGAGACATAAGAGGGGCAACGATTGTAGATGTTGATCTGATCCAAATTGAATCTGCATAATAGCAAGAGAAAAAAATGTGAGAAATAGATTCGGCTGTTCGACCACATAGGCTACACCGATTGGGACCTTCCCATCCCCTTCACTGTAAATTATCCCAAGACAACAAACAATTTTTTAGTGCGAGCCACAGGACTAATTTGGCTTTTAATGGGCCAGGGGATTTCCAAAGGGGAGTGAACCAGAACAGAGCTTCTGCGTTGAAAGACTCTGCCATCATAGTTTTATATCCGAGCTTTGCTATGTATATGCCATTCGATGCATTTTTGGACAATACCAACGTATCTTCGATGTCCTGTACTAAATGTATAAATTTGTTTACAAGCAGAGAGATGAATGAGGTCCATTCATCTGCCAGAGGAGGTAGCAGGTGTAGAGAAGGAGCTCTTTTCCACCCGGAGGTTCCCCATGCATGTGGCATACATTCGGCGACATCTGCGATAGAGAAAACACTTTTTTCAGAAAGGAGAGTTTGTAAGCATGAAGAGAGTTTATAATTTTCACCCGCTCCAACCCATGGGCCAATCCCGATGCGAACTGATTTTCCGTTACCAATGATCCATGCAGTCCACTGACCGATGAAGGGAAATGCAGAAACCATTGCTTTCCAACCGATGGAGGCATTTTTGAATGATTTCGTTGGATTTCAGAACCACGAAATGATGGAATGACCTGGATAATATTTTGCGCAGATAACATGGTTCCAAAGAGAGTCCGTGTTTTCTGAAAGCCTCCAAAGGGATTTTGCTGTGAGGGATTGAAAAAACAAAGGCAGGTTTTTGATGCCCCATCCTCCAGACTCTTTAGGCTTGGCCAAAGAAGTCCATTTTACCATCGGGATCCCTTCATCTTTTTTTCTATCTGTCTAGAGGAAAGAGAAACATTTTTTCCTTATTTTGCGCAGGGTTCCTTTTGGGATTGAAGTGATGGTGGCCTAGTACACCGAGATGCTTTTGAGCACAGATTTGAGAAGGACCAAATGGCCTCCTCGGGAGAGAAAACGGTTTGTCCAATGGGATATGTGCTTATCAACCTTCTGATAAAACCAAAGCCAATATTTAAAACAATATGAGTTTGGTTTTAGAATGAAACCCAAATATTTGAAACCAGATTCCCAAGCACTGGATGGGAAGGGGAGATAGTTCTTTATATGGGAGAGAATTTTATTAGGAATAGAATTATGAATTAGCAAAGATTTATTTTTGTTTATCAACATCCCAGAAGCAGCCTGAAATAGGCTAGGAATATCCCGAACTGCCCTGGCATTCTCAATGGATGCATGACAGAAAAGCAAGAAATCATCCACGAAAAGGATGTGGGAGAGCGATTCAAGGCCAGCAATGTGGACTCCTTTTAGTTTTCTAGAGGAGATGGCACTTTTGCATAATCGACTTAGAGCATCGGCTATCAATAAGAGCAGGAAGGGGGAGAGGGGGCACCCCTATCTAAGCCCCCTTGAAGAGCGGAATAAAGCAGATGGAGAGCCATTTATCAAAACTGCAAATGAAGCAGATTGGATACACCCCATTATCCATTCAACAACATCTAGAGCCATTTCAATTTGAATGAGTAACAGCCTGAGAAATGTGCAATTTACTCTATCAAAAGCTTTAGTCAAATCCAGTTTAAGGGCGAAGGATGGATTTTTGTTCAGGTGGACAGAGTGGAGAGCTTCTTAAGCCAAAGATACTGCATCGTGGATTTGTCTGCTGATCAAGAACCCAAATTGTTCTTCAGAAATGATGCTGCTTAAGATGGGTTTTAGTCTTTGAGAAATGATTTTGGCTATTAACTTGTAGATCAAATTGCAGCAGGATATGGGACGATACTCATCGAAATCCTTAGGGTTAGAGGTTTTTGGGATTAAAGAAATAAAAGTAGAGTTGAGGGAACCCAGAGCTTTTCCAGATCTTTGGGACTCCTTTACTACTAATAATAAGTCCTCATTTAGTAAATTATAAAAGCCTAGGAAGAATTCGATCGTTAGACCATCCGGACTGGGGCTTTTTCCTTTCTGAAAATTTTTAAGGATGTATTCGAGCTCAGATTCGTTTACTTCTTTGGTGAGTGCAGAGTTCATGTCATTAGTTATCATTCGCGGGAACAATTGCAACACCTGAAGGATTTCTTGGATGGGGCACCCTACTGGGGCAGTAAAAACATTTTTATAGTGCTGGACCCTTGCCTTGGCTTTTTCTTCGAATGAACAGACCAATTCACCGCTCTCGGATTTTATTTCAACAATGGTATTTTGGTTCCTTCTATGCGCAGCATAATGATGAAATTTTTTTGTATTATTATCCCCATCTTTAATCCAAATAGCTCCGCTCTTAAGACACCATAGTTGTTCTTCCTTTTTATGGAGCTTGTGGCTCTTTAAATCGATATTTTTCAGGGTCTCCATCTCAGATTCATCCAAAATACCCGAAGTGTTCTGATTGAAAAGTGAACTGATAGCAGCTTCAGTTGTTTTTAAGAGATCTTTTTGTTTTGCAAGAAAAGCCCCCGCCCATACCTTAGTCACCTTTTTGATTTTTTGAATGTTTTCAGCCCACAACTGCATAAAAGATCGAGACTGTGAAGGTATCAAATGGGTCCAGGAGGAAATCATGAGGGCTTTATAATCATCTTCCAGTAACCATGCCAGATTGAATTTTAATGGAGCGAGAGGTTTGGATTCGGGGATCACCAGTGATAACACAATAGGCCGGTGATTAGATATGCCTCCCGTATCAACACGTGACTGCACCCGAAAGTGATAATTTAATAAAGCTTTAGAGATTATGGAGCGATCCAAGAACTTTGCAATAGCATCCTGGAAATTTCTATTATTACACCAAGTTGGTTCAATTTTTGCAGGATTAACATCGACTAAACCAAGACGGTCACAAAAAGAATTTAAAAGAGGGGCGAGTGGATCAGGTCTGGCGGAAGATCCCCAAATTTCGTCTAGGGACAAAGTAAAATTGAGATCACCGCCCACAATCTTGATATCAGAAGAATTAAGTTCAGAGTTGAAAAGATTTGTCCAAAAGGGTCGTTTCTCATGACAAGGCCCATAAACGTTATAAAGGGAGAGGGACCCTCTTGATAGAGGATTTGAGATGGAAGTCTTGATGAACGAAGAGGAGGGTTCAGAAGAAATAAAAGATATGGAAGGCTTAAATGCAGAAGTTAGACCACCGACAGATCCTAATGCGCTTATGGAAAATAAATACCAATTACATAACCATTTGGATAAAATTTCTTGAGTGCGAAGACTGGACACCTTTTTCTCCTGGAGGAAAATGATATTAGGATTGACAGAATGACACAGCCTTTTGAGGGCAAGCTGAGAAGGGGTGCCCCCAAGACCCCTGGCGTTGAAGGAGAGGATAATCATTTTGAGCCCTTTACAAGGGTGCTCTCTGCTCTAAGAGCCCGGTGGATCATTTTTTGTTTGCCGGAGTTAACATCCAAAGCTCCCTGATTCTAAGCCTTTGATAATGTGGACTTCCTCCCAAGAATGATTTTGGGAGTAGAATCCAGGGCAATACCCCCTTTAATAGAGGGATCCGGGCTAATTCGGAAAGAGGACCGGGAACAGAATTTAGCTGTGTAGGAGCTGGGAGATAAGCGCGGACCTGTTGATGTAACGGGAGCACGAGGGGAAGTCTTAAGGGAAGGAGAATGCGCCAAGGGGGCGATGGGAGGGGGAATCAAGGGAGGAGGACCTTAGGAGGAAAAAGGGCCTGATCAATGCAATCCATAGTTTCGATTAAAGGAGACTGAAGAGAGGGAATAGGAGGGGGAGATGAGTATCCAATGGGCATACCTTTTGTAGAAGAGGAAGCGTCCACCTTACCTATATTTTTCTCAACTCGAGGAATAAAATGTGAGGAGGATTCATGATGGAACAGGATGGCCACATTGCCATTTAGAGGAGCTTGAAATGGATCAGAATTATGAGAGCTTGCCGAATTATTGAGCACTTTTTTCCTCCAAACTTTTTTGTAACAAGGATGCGAAAGATCCAGCTGTGCTCAGTCCTGTGCCAAGTGCCCGACATGGCGACACAGGAAACACCTGAAAGGTAGCTTCCAATAGTCAATTTTTTGTGTCCACATGCTGCCGTTAATTTCCAATATAATGCTTTCGAAGAGGCCATCATGTACATCTAACTCAACCTGAATTTTAGCACATCTTCTGTCAAATATTTCTTCCCAATCATCTTCAAGAGTGACAGAGGAGCCCAACTTATTACCAATAGCTTCAAGGATGTGCTGTTTCCAGAAGAATTGAGATAAGCTAGGAAAGATTACCCAGACTTTTTGAAGATGCTGGGGAGATCAGTCCGCATTGAAGCTGATATCCTAGTTTTGTAATATTAAACCAGCCAGACCCCAGCTCCAAGCACGGTCAGTTAATTTGATTATGTTAGTATTAGATATTACTTTAAACAGAAGCCAGCCATGGGACAGTTTGTGAAAAATAGGGACATAACGTAGCACATGCTTCTAGGTCTCTTCCATCCATGATTGAATAGTTTCTTTTGTGGCCATCCTGCCGCAAAAATGTCCCACCAGGGCCTTGTCCAAATAGGATGGGATATCCGAGATAGAAATATCAACTCCAACCACCAGCTTCGCAACGTCAGATTTTTTCCTAATCCCCTTTCGATGAATCGTAGGCTTAAAAGGGAAAGTTTGGGTCTCTACGTTTGCATAACCAGTGAAATTAACGCAAGGAGGGCTGATAGAAGGGTCATCATATCCGCAGTTGGAAATCAGACCATCATCGAAGAAGGGCGAACCAAGAGGTGGAGGAATAATGGGTTGTGAAGTTCGCCGCATAAAATTTAATTGACTGGGAAAGACATGTCCGGTCTCCAGACTGTAAGTGTCGAGATCATCATCGGTCATGGTGAGTGTAATGAGAAGACACGAGCGCCGAAAGAAGGGGTGGAGCAGACGTCATCAAATGAGAAGACAACGCTGAATGATAAAAAGAGAGGGTAAAATTATGGAAAGAGGAACCTAGACCTAAACAGAGCAGACTACCCCCCACCGCATAAAATCCAGAAGATTACATGTGAGGCCCGTAAAGGACCTCACTGCAGATGGGCGAACCACAGAAATTGAAGCTGAAGAAAGCCGAAAAACTCAGAGTCCTCGTTCCATTATCCATATATATATTCCATTGTCTGAGAGGGTCATCAGGGATCATGATTGCTTTATGCTAATATTTATATGTATATATGTATATCATATGCCATTATCTGACAAGGTCGTCAGGGATCATGATTTTTTTATGCTAATATTTATAGGTATATATGTATGTATATATGTTGCTGTTTGACAAGATTTTTAGGGATTGTGCTTGTGGAGGAATGATTGCTTATGCAGGTGAATGACATGCAGAGGTTCTTGGTTTTACGAGGAATCAAGTGGCATAGTAGCCTTGAGAGATATATGAGTTAAATATCATGTGGATATGATTTGATATTATGTGCTTATGCCTATGTTTATGTTATGGACAGGTAATACTGAGGGATACATCAACATAATGAAAGTAGTGTGCTCTGCGACATGCTGGGATGAGCATGGATAGTGGAAAGACACTAGAATAAAGGTTGCTTGGTAGAGACAATGTGGTATTTGGATGTGTAGTATTATTGTTGTGTATATGTTGTATATGTTGTACATATGGAATTGTGTGCATGTTGTATATGTGGTGTTGTGTACATGTTGTATATGTGGTGCTATGTACATATGGTGTTGTGTACATGTTGTATATCTGGTGCTATGTACATATGGTGATGTGTACATGTTGTATATGCGGTGCTGTGTAAATATGGTGCAGTGTACATGTTGTGTTGTGTGCATGTTGTACATGTGGTGCTGTGTGCATGTGGTGCTGTATACATGTGGTACATGTGGTGTTTCATGCATGTGATGCTGTGTACATGTTGTGCAGGTGGTGTTGTGTACATGTGGTGCTGTGTACATGTTGTGTAGGTAGTGATGTGTACATGTGGTGCTATGTACATGTTGTGTAGGTAGTGCTGTGTGCATGTGGTGTTGTGTACACGTTGTGCAAGTGGTGCTGTGTGCATGTGGTGCCGTGTACACATTGTTCAGATGTTGTTGGTGTAAAGGTGGTATTGTGTACATGTCATACATGTTGTGTTGTGTATATGTGGTACCATGTTATGTGTATTATGTAGTCGTAGTGTCATGACATGTGTATTCATTGAGTTGTACTATGTGTTTGTATATGTATTTTTTTGTACACCAGGTGTAGGTTTATGTGTTGTGTTGTACACTGGGTGTAGGTGTATGTGTTGTGTTGTACACCAGGTGTAGGTGTATGTGTGGTGTTGTACACTAGGTGTAGGTGTATGAGTTATGTTGTACACTGGGAGTATGAGTATGTGTTTGATGTACACCATGTGTATATGTACATGGTTGAAGGGAAGGAAAAGCACTGGATGATTTCCGGGTGTAGAGAAAGATTCAATGTGTGTACGGAAAGGACAAAAACAAAGGTCAAAGAAAAGGACCGATTAAAGGATAAGTATAAGTATTTTATTCCAATTTTAATCATGCATGTAAGCTATGAATATTATTTATGATGGTTTCATGTGATATTTTATTTTTATTTATGGTGGTTGATATTTGAGCTAACTAGATTTGATATGTTTATATATGATGATTTGATCGAAGAACTAGTTCGACTTGTTATGACAAGAAGTAAACCGAATTTCAAGTGTACCTTATTGATGAGCCACGAATGATGTATGACCTGAATTTATTTCAATTCCTTTTAGTATAATGGAAATTATGTTCTTGTAGGTAAATACCCAGTTTGGGGTAGTTTAAACTGACTGCAAGAACTAGCAACAACGACCAAAGGAATTGGAACAGGAAGCAGTTTGCTGGTAAAGAACTTTAGGAGTAGGGCCATTATGGGACACTAGTACCCAATAGTGTCCATTGATTTCCATGAACATCCTATGATTGGTATGACGGTTTTTACGTATGGATATGCCTTGGTTTTTGGGCCTTCCGATGCGAGGAAACCTTTCCAAGGGATGGATCGCTTGAGAGAAGGGATGCCGGTGAATTTGGAAGGTGAGTGACATCATAGAATGAGGTGACCATATTGCACAAGGGACTATGTAGTAGAGAAGGGAAGGCCAAGGAGTGGATTTTTTTGGTCATTAGCATTACTAGATGGAATCAGAATCACATTGGGAGTGTTCCATGGAACAATGAGTTGGTAACTGTTCACTGAGGCAATTGGTAGCACAAGAATTGTAGTGCTATACATTATATATATGTTTGACTTTGGCAATGGATTCTGGACTTCTTGGGAAAGAGGTGAATTCTATTATTACTTTGAGGGTGGAGGTGTGAGCCTATGGATTCCCTTGTTGCAGATGCAAGAATTGTATCCTTTTATTAGTTGGTTGAATCAAATGTGCATATTTATATATGTGTGTATTATTATAAATATTGTATCGAGCTAGATTTATAAAGTTCCATGAACAATATTTTTATTTGATGGTCGAAGAAAATGTACATAAATATATGTGGTTTGTATTGTAAATATTGTAATGAGTTGTGTTATAAATCCCCAGTAAGCGATATGTTTATTTTTTTTTTCAACATGATGTGATTGTAAACACTGCAACGAGCTAAGTTATAAAGCGCCATGGGAAGTATGTTTTTTTTTTTTTTTTCAGTGGTTTATTGGTCATAGGTGTCATAGAACATTGAGGACAGTGTTCCCCTAAGGGGGAGGGGTTTGTAACAACCCCGAGTTAAAATTTCATGTAATAAAGTTAATAAAGGCAAAATAAGACCAAGGTCGTGGGACATGTATTCCAAGATGAATGTTGGGAAAAAAATCCTAGTGGGTGTTCATTTGGTTTATTATGGCTAAGGGAATCTGGAAAAGGCATTGGAAAATGCATTGAAAAGCAAAAGAGACATTAATTGACATTTATTTATTAAAATAAAGGAAAATAGGAGAAAATGGAGATGAAATGTCACATGTTTTCATCTGAGGAAAATCGAAAGGAAAATAGAGGAAATTTAATAAAATATAGGCCTCAATTATAAAAAGGCTTATGAGGATTAATTCGTAGAATTTTGTTACTTTTGTCTTGAACCTCTCTTCTATTCTCTCACTCTCTCATACTATTGCACACTTAGATTATTCTTGGAGCACATTGGTATACATTGCATTTGGAGGAAGAAGGTAAAGGAAAACAAGAGAGTGCAAGGGAACATGTGGATCAATGGCTACAACTAGATTTATTTATAGGTATTGAGTTGAATGTATGGTTTCCTTACTAGTTTTTGCATGCATGGTATATGCTTGTGGTTTCTTGTTTATGTGATGTCATTGGCATGGAGGATTGCTTGGTTTGACAATGGATTCAACCTTGCCTTTCTATTTCCGGATAGCCATGGTGTGATTTAGGTTGAGCTTTGTATTGTTGGATGGTTTTGGAACCAGGTGAGGTGGTCTCAGGAAAATTCCCAAGGGCCTAGGAATCCCTTGACTAGTTTTGTCGAGATTGCAGTAAATCTTGAGGGAGGAGACAAGAAAATTCCTCAAGGTATTGGTGAAAAATTTCGGAGCACCGAAGCTTGTTTGGGTCTAGTGATATCTTGACCAATTTTTGAAGGATTGTGGTAAATCCTGATAGTGTTTGTTCTTATTTTGGGCCTAGTGATCCCTTGACTAGTGTTGGAAGGATTGTGGTAAAGCCTGGTTGTGTAGGTGCTTGGTTCGGGCCTAGGAGTCCCTTGACCAGTTTTGGCAGGATTGCAGTAAAGCATGAGGAAGCCCGGGTTGTTTTGTTTTGAGTCCCACATTCATGCTTGGAATATGGCACAGGGGTGATTGGTTGAAAGAAATATTTGGTTCAGCCCAATATATGGTTAGGTGGTACGTGGAAGTCCTTGACTTGGTTGGATTTTGCATATGTTAATAAGAGCTCCTTCCTCTTGTATTTAATGAGTATTTATACTTGTTATTATGTGGCTATGATGGTTGTTCTATCATTGTTATTATTCTGCTTATATGCTAGTTATAAGCATGGTTTCTTGACAGATTCTAGTTATGGCTCTTATCATGTTTTGATTGATAAATGAATGGTTATTGAATGCATGACCTAATAGATGTTATTGCAACTATTATCAGAGTGCATTATACCTCCTTGATGATTCTAATATAAGTATCATACCCTATGTTCATATATGAATTCAGGACCTATAAAGTTACATGTTCTCAATATGTTTGATGAAATGGCTATCATGGTTAGGTCAAATCTTTAAGAAAATTTTGTATGAATGTCACTGTACTGATGTAATTTATCATTCTCGAAAGTCTCACTGAGTTCTGGGCAATGGTATGGAGGGTGACCTAGAATTTAGGCTAAGAATTTGGGACTGTTGATCCAGGTGGGTATTGG
The DNA here is from genome assembly GCA_034641835.2 of Pinus albicaulis. Lineage (NCBI taxonomy): Eukaryota > Viridiplantae > Streptophyta > Pinopsida > Pinales > Pinaceae > Pinus > Pinus albicaulis. The sequence goes on from CM076582.1 coordinate 1,096,536,229, forward strand.
TGGCCATCCACCTATTCCACCTAGATGTCCAGTCAGTTCCATCAGTTTCCATATTGATAACAACATTTACTATTTTTAGCAATTTTTTTAATTCCTAAACTTCCGGAGTAGTTTTCACCCCCTAAACAACATTTTTTTGAGGTTTGCAGCAGGCCCATAGTTCTAGGAAGGGACCTGTGGCGAAACATATAGTACTCAGAGATATATTTTTGATGATATATTGTAGGTGCAAAATGGAGATAATATGACCAAGTTACGATCCCGGGAAGTTGGCTAGCCAACTAACCCCAACAGGGCCCATAAACTCTTGGCGTTCCATCTCTTGTGGTTAGGGTTTGGTTTTTTAGGGTTTTCCCATGTTGTTAAATAATAAAAAGGCCCTTCAGCCTCATTTTAACACAGTTTAGAGGCATGTAGCCACCGCATCTCTTCTTAGAGATAAGCTACCATCGCTCGGGCTAGTTTATTTTCCATTCTGTCTGTAAGCATTTTTCAATATTTGATATTAATGAAATGAAGTGTTATTCCTGCTACATCTCTGCATTTATGTTTATTTCTGTATTTGATTGCATTCCTGCATAAGTCTGGGTCAGTAGTATCAAAGCGGTTAGCTCTTTCTCGATTTTTCTTTTCATGTCCTCAACGAGGTTGGGATATAAGGAGTTAGGGATCGATCTGGTTGAACCTTTGCAATATCATACTCACAAACCCTGATGACCTCCCATGGTGGAAGTGAATAAAGACGAGGGAGTAGGAGATCCTATCAAAATATTGATCGAGGAGGCCTTCGAGAAACAAAGGAACACGATGATGGATAACTTTTCCCAGATCCTTCAACGTCTACCCACCGATGGAGCATCTTCATCCAACAACCACTTTGGAGGTGCCACTACTTTTAAGGTACATGTAAACTTTGAAATTCTCATGTTTGAGGTCTAAATAGATGCACACACTGTAGATAAATGGCTGAATCTATTGGAAGGATATTTCTCGGTTCATGACTTTTCCAATCGGGAAAATATTACTTTTCCACTCCTCAAATCCATTCCCCATGTTAAGGACTGGTGGGAAACCTATTGTGAGGAAAAAGATGAGATGGAAACTTCCCTATTCTTGGCCACACCCATTTGGAATTATTTCCAAGACACCATCAAGGAAAAATATTATCCTGTGGGGAGCTATGAGGACAAGTACATACAATGGACTACATTGTGGAAACAAAGGGATCAATATGTGAATGAGATGACAAATTTTTTCCATACCCTGTGCACAAAGTTGGGCATCAATTATTCAGAGAAACATTTGATGTTGAAATACCGCAGTTTTCTGCATAAATACATTTAGGAGGAAATGGATTTCCTCAACATCTCCTTTCTTGGTGCAACATACCAGTATGATGCAAAGATTTAGCAGAAATTCAAATAGAAGAAGCAATACTTTGGATATGTGAATCAAAATCAAGGGAAAGGTGCCCCAAACCACAGAACAAAGGATAGAGCCAAGGCGGGGCAGCCAAGGACAACCCGCCAAAGCTGCAAGCGAAGAACAACATCGCAAAGCCAAATAAGGACATAAGAAATTGTTGTGAGTTCCATAAGAGCTCCACTCACAATAAAATTGAGTGTGAGGCCAAGCAGTCATTGGTGGTTGAGTTGAAGGCTTTTGAATCAGATGAATGTTCTGACTCTAAGTCAGAACTTGACAAGGGGAATGACAAAGGGAATCAGATTATTGATTTGGAGCCCAACACCACTGTTTCCACCAGAAATATCCATAAGGAGGAACCCAAATATTTAGAAGAGGGGGAGCGTCTCTTCCAATCCCAGGTGTGGGTGAAGGGTTCTCCACTGTAGTTCATTGTTAGCAACAAGAGCCAAAATAACCTGATTTCAGCAGAGGTCATGAAGCGTCTAGGCTTTTCGACCACAACACACCCATACTGATACACCATCAGGTGGCTTAACCAAGGACGGGATCTCTGTATCAGCCAACAATGTCACCTTCCCTGCAACATCAAGCCCTTTACGGATGAGGTATTATGTGATATTTCTCCTATTGATGTTTGTGATGTATTATTAGGTCAACCATACTTGTGGAAGTGACATGATGTGTATGAGTCTAGGCCTCATGCTGTTATTGTTACTTTGGGAAATAAGTTGTAGAGGATAGAAGAGGTAGCACCGCCTACTGCCATCTCTTTGATCACTGCAAAAAAATGTAGTAAGCTCATTTCCAAAACTGGGAAATTTGTTTTCCTAAATATTTGACCTTAGGAAAATAAGAAGACTGTAGCCACGACCTCCAGATAGGGTTGCTCTTCATGACAAAAACAAATCGACAAGGCCGTGGAGGAGTACATGGATATCTTCACCTCACCTGTAGGGTACCTCTGCATTATTAGGTCAAGCACTCTATTGATATGACCCAAGATGCGCTGCTACCCAATGTACCGATCTATTGGCACTCTATTTTGGAGAATAAAGAAATCAAGAGGAAAATTCAGGAGCTGCATCATAAAGGTCACATCCAGCCGAGTTCATTGCCCCATGGGAGCCCGGTCATGTTGGTGCAGAAGAAGAATGGGAATTGGAGACTCTGTATTGAATATAAGGCACTGAACAAGTTCATTGTTCAGAATAGGTATTTGATCCTGCAGATTGATGACATTTTGGACCAACTCAAGGGGGCCAAATATTTCAGCAAGATTGACTTGAAGTTCGGGTATCACCAGGTACCAATCAAACCCTCCGATGTGTGGAAGACTTTCTTCAAAGCCAAGGAGGGCCTTTTTGAATGGCTGGTCATGAATTTTGGGTTGACGAATGCTCCTGCAACCTTTATGAGGCTGATGGAAAACATCTTGCGACCATTTAACAACACATTCATGGTGGTTTATTTGGATGACATCCTGATCTTTAGCACACCCACCACAGTTGACAGGTCCTCCAAACACTGCGATAACACAAGTTGTGTGCCAATTTGGAGAAATGCACTTTTGGCATGACCCAGGTTCAATATATGGGATACATTATTGATGAGTAGGGGGTGCATATGGACCCAGCCAAGATCTAGGTCATTCGGGATTGGCCATCCAAAACCACTCTATAAAGCTCTGTAGCTCTTTGGGTCTTGCCAATTTCTACTGTAGGTTCGTGTTGGGGTTCTCTCATATCACTCGCCCTTTGAGTCAAGTCACCAAGGGAGGAGAGAAAGAAAAATTATTTTGGTCCGAATATCAATAGAATGCATTTAGAGAGTTGAAGCATCACCTCTGCTCTCCACCAGTGCTCACATTACCAGACTTGCAACAACCATTTGAGATCAAGATAGATTCCTCTGACTATGATATTGGGGCAGTACTTACTCAGTAGGGGAATCTAGTGGCATACCACAGTGAGACACTTTCAGAAACGGTCCAAAAGTATCCCACCAATGACAAATAAATGTATTCCATTATGCAGGCCTGCCAAAAATGGAAACATTACATTTTGGGGAAGGAAAATGTCATCCACACATATCACCAACCCTTGCATTTCATACAGACACAAGGGAAGTTGAAAAATGATCGCCTTTAGAAATGGTCCATATGCATGCAATAGTTCCATTTTAACATCAAGTACGATAAGGGAAGCATCAATAATGTGGCAGATTGCCTCAACTGACCGCCGATTGTGGCACTAAGCACTGTGCTCAACTATTGTGGTATTGAGACTTCGGGTTGGCTGCATCTCTACAAAAGTGATCTAGAATTAGGCAACACATACCAGATGCGCTTGGAGGGTAAGAAAGTTCCAAATTTTCACCTCTAGGATGCATTTTTATGTCACTTGGGACACCTCTATGTTCCTTCAAGCAAGAATGCTAATATGATTTGGACATTCGGGTTGCTAGACATTTCAGGGTCGAGAAAACAATGGCAGTACTGCAAAAGTATTTCTATTGGCTTAACCTTCGACATGATGTTAGGAAGTACATAATATCTTGCATTTCTTGTGCCATTTCGAAACCGACCATTAAGAAGCAAGGCCTATATACTTCGCTTCATACCCCTAGTCGACCTTGGGAATCCATCTCCTTTGTTTACATGTCAGACCTTCCTTCTACAAAGCATGACAATGACTACGTTTTTGTAGTCATCGATAGATTCTCTAAAATGTCCATTATGGCCTCTTGCAAGAAGAATATCACAATAGAAGCCACTGCTAAACTATTCATTGAACAAGTGTGGGTACACTTTGGGACACCACTATCCGTTATCTTAGATCATGATAGCAGGTTCCTCAGTACATATTGGTCAAGTCTCTGGTCAATGTTGGACACCAAGCTCACTAAGTCCACAACTTTCCACCCCTAAACTGATGGCCAAACAAAGGTCGTCAACATGATGATCGTACACATTCTACGCATGTACAACTTGAAGCATCCCTATGTCCAACAAAAATATAACTGATCTCTCCACAACTCAACTGGCCATAGCCCATTTCAGGTGGGCTTGGGATTCCAACCACTATGTCCCATTGATGTGGAAATACCATTTGTAGCTACTTAGACAGATTCGACTCATGTTCAGTCTGAAGCTGACAAGGTGAAAAAATTCATTGAGAACATTCAAAACATCCTCCAATAGGTCCATGAAATATTGGACAAAGCCATTGCTAAGTACAACCAGCGACATGATCAACATCGGGTGCCACACAATTTCTAGGTGGGCGACAAAGTTTGGCTACATTTACAAAAGGAGCACCTCACGGGGCCCTGCTGCAAGCTCCTCTTCATTGGATATGGGCCATACACCATCACCAAGGTAGTAGGGGATAATGCCTTTGAGCTCAGTATTCCACCATTCCTTAGTCTGCACCCAATGTTCAATGTGGACCGCCTTCGACCCTAGTTTCCACCATTGTTGGATACATCCGACATTGCAGAAAAAATCACATCAACAGAGTTAAACCCAGGTTGCATGGGAAAATCTACAACTGATCGGATCATGGAAACATAGATCAAGAACACTCACGAACAAAGGATCCAACTATATTAAGTTTTTAAAGTAGGCCAAATCCTTCACTAGGGCAAGTGGTTCATTAGGGACCCGACTCAATAGAAAATTCCTTACCTCATGGAGGCTCTGCACACAATGGGGACCATTTCTTCCTAATGGGGGAGGAATGATATAGGTGGAAATTGGTGGCCACCCACCTATTCCACCTAGACCTCCAGTCGGTTTCATTAGTTTCCTTATTTATAGTAGAATTTACTAGATTTAGAAAATTTTCATGTCCTAAACTTCCGAAGTTGTTTTGACCCACTAAATGGCATTTTTTTGAGGTCAGCAGCAGGCCCACAACCATAGGCAAGGGCCTACGGAGAAACCTGTAGTACTCGAAGATATTTTTCTGACGATTAATCGTACGTGCCAAACAAATATAATATGACCAAGTTACGACCTCAGGAAGTTGGCTGCCCAACTAACCCCAACAGGGCCCACAAACCTTGATGTTCCATCTCTTGGGGTTAGGGTTTTGGTTTTTTAGGGTTTTCCCATGTTGTTCAATAATAAAAAGGCCCTTGAGCCTTATTGTAACATAGTTCATAGGCATGTAGCTGCCACATCTCTTCTTAGAGATAAGCTACCATCGCCCAAGCTATTTTATTTTCCATTATGTATGTAAGCAATTTTGAGTATTTTATATTAATGAGATGAAGTTTTATTCCTGCTACATCTCTACTTTTATGTTTATTTTTGTATTTTATTGCGTTCCTGCATAATTCCAGATTAACCACATGATCTTAACTAGACTTTTTTGGTTGCAATCAGTGGGATGCAGGCTTGTGGCAGCGGTTGGAGGCTCCCAACCACAAGGATGACTTGCTGTGGGAGAGGTTGAGGGCTCAAGGAAAGGAAAAAGTGGTGCAACTAAAGGTTTTTCCATCTGGGGTGGTTTCTCAACCTCTGAGTGACCTTTTGCTCCTGTAGGAGGTGTAAAATGGTAATTTTGTGGTCATTAGTCGGTCCAACTTCCTTAAGCAGATCTAGTAAGTTGGGCCAAGTCATAATAAATATTCCTCTCATGTTTACCCTAGAAGGATAGTGAAAGTGGGTGAATGTGGGAGGGAGGTATTACAATAATCCCATAAATGATCTAACCTCATCCACATTTCTAGGAGCTGACCACTCCATGATAGCTTTAATATTTTTTGGGTCCACTGCTATGCCTTCCTTGGAAACAACATGTCCCAAGTAATGAATCCGAGGCTAAAAGGAATTTCACTTGATGAGCTTGACATACAACTGACATTCCCTCAATAATCTCAACATTGCTGCCAGGTGCTCTACATGATCCTCATTCTTATAATATATCAATATATCATCAATGAACACTATCACACACTTGTCTAGATAATGATACACCACACTGTTCATAAAGCACATAAAATTGGCTAGAGAATTAGTAAGACCAAAAGGAACCACTACAAACTCATAATTCCCATTCCTGGTACATAATCCAATTTTGTAGATATATTCTTCTTTGATGCACACCTAATGATTTCCACATCCCATATCAATATTTGAAAATACTACTACTCCCTTCAATTGATCAAACAAATCATCAATCCATGACAATGGATACTTCTTCTTGATCGTCACCTTGTTCATCTATCTGTAATCAATGCACAATCTGAGAGTACCATCCTTCTTATTCATAAACAACACTGGTTCACTCCAAGGTGACACACTTGTAATTATGTATCATTTATCAAGAATTTTTTTAAGCCGCAACTTAAATTGCACCAACTCTGGAGTGGTCATCTTGTAAGGTTCCTTTAAATGCTGGCGCTGCTCCTGGTACTAACTCAATAGAGAAATACACTTCCCTATGAGGAGGTAACTCTAAAATATTTGATAGAAACACATCTTGGAACCGTTGAAAAATATAATACCTCTTCAATACATCATCTTACTCAACATCCTTCCCCTTTTTGCTGGAAACAAGCATTGAAAATAATACACACTCTTTCCTGCAACTCTGCTTAGCCTGCATAGTTGTAACCATCCTCACTGATGTAGGCTTCTTCTTTCTTTGAAAGATTCTCTTTCTCGACCATCATCCAAGCATTCAATATCCTTCTCATAACAATATACATTGGTCCATTGAGTAAACAACCAATCCATTCCCAAAATCAAAGTACAAGAAATAAATGGAAGCACAATTTTATGTGATGATGTAGGAATACCATTCAACTCAAATGCACAAGATCTTACCCAATGATGAACTCTTTTCTTGGTCCCTATAGCCAACTTCACCAACCAAGACTCTGCATGCACTTCTTTATTCAAGGCACAATTATCCACCGAGTGAGGACTAACATAATTATAATTAGATCCATGGTTAATAAAAATGGAAACAAATCGATCACAAAGCTTACCTTCCATCTCAATAATGGATTCCAGATGGTCTACCTGCCTGTTATCAAGTACTGCATAAAGCCACGAAATGATTTGACCAAAATCCTCAACTATCTATGCCTCCTAAGCACTATAAATATGAGGTCTACCACCCTGATACAATGAACAATCCTTCTTGCGATGATCCTTACCACAAATCCAACACTATAATGGTTCTCTTCCACCACCTTTATTCTGATTCTCTCTAGGATGAGATCCATGTCCCTTCTCATCTACACTAAAATTATAGTAAGGAGCCACATTTTCTTTCTCACCTGCATCGTGAGGTCCTTCCCAATTTTGAGGCCATTTTCTATTAGCCTTATCATTCCATTTACAATCACACTTAGGATCAGAATTATGCTTCGACTGCTCATAACAATGCTTTGATTTCTTGATGAATTCTTCCAATGATCCATGATCATCATACTCAATCTGATCTTTGAATGCTAATGTCAACCCACTGATGAATCTTTATACCTTCATATTATCATCCTTGAGGTAAGGCACATGCCTCAACAACTCTAGAAACTTAGTCATGTACTCTTCATATATCATAGACCCCATCTTCAGCTCATAGAAATCATTAGCCTTTCCATCATAATATCTCTCAGAAAAGTACTTATTTCCGAAGGGTCTCTTAATCTCATGAAAAATAAACTCTTCTATCTTGATTCCTTTGACGCACTTCACATATTCCCACCAAATATCTGCCTTTCCCTTGAGATTGAAAATAATTATCATGGATTTCATGTTCTTTGTATAATCATGCAACTTGAAGAACTTATTCATCCCAAGCATCCATGATTCTTCATCTTCCCATTTGTTTAGCTCACCATCAAAGGTAGGAGGCTTGTCTTTCTTAAAATCATCTAGAAAGTACCTCCTCCCACTCCTCCAGCAAGGACGATGGTGATTATGACCATGATATCTCTCTGGACCATAACTAGAATACAACCCATAACCACTACCTCTATTTTAAGGTGTATCCAATAATCTACCACCTTTGATTGTTTCATCCCTGTCCAACCTGTGCCCTGATCAAGACCTGCTACCATATGCCCCATTAGTCATTTCCTCCTGTCCATAACTGATATTTGACTGTCCTCGTATATGAAAATATATTAATCTCTGAGGGATAACTGCATTGACCTTGGCTTGCTTTTCCTAAGCTCTAGAAATCCTCTCCCGTGATTGAATTATCCTGTCATTATCTGCCTTGCAAATTTTAATTTCTGCCTTCAGACTTCTCAGTGTATCTACTATGTCAGGAGAGTACTCATCTCCTTGTTGCTCAACTGATCAATAAGGGGAGTCACATGAGATGTAATACACTAATTTTCTTATCATCTCTGATCTTCTTCTTCCTACAAACATGACATGTTAAATAAACTAAATAGAAACATAATAAAAAACATACCTTAGTTAAGTTTAGGAGAGGCTATATCATCTGCACAAATCAGTCCATACTAGCACGATATACATGTATATGCTCATAATGATACCAACATATCACCCTATCGACATAATGGATGATAACACAAACTGTAACACCGACTATATACATGATAACCATAGCGACTGCAATTCATGCATACGACTGACATGCATGAATAACAATCACATCTAGCCCATCCGATCCAAATGTTTGTGATGAGCTCCATCATTAGGTACATTTGGAGGGGTTAATTGTCACCTTTTTTCCTTATTAGGTCTTTTTTTCTCAAATTTAATTATATTATGGTCTTATGTTGCAAGTGTAGATGGTGATTAAGGCTTGTCATACTTTGTATGCCTAACATGAGTTAAATGTAGGAAAATCACAACGATATTTCATTTTTTATGAATCTTTTGCAATTAATTCTTGGAGTAGACAACAAGGAGAGATTCTAGGGTGATTTTCCACCTCCTTAACTCCCAAAGGTAGCCAAGGGATATTCGAGATTCCCTCCAATAACTTGAAATCAAAGGTAGCCAAGAAAACTCAAGATCAAGTGCACCAAAGCTACACTTCACTTGCAGTCAAAGTGGACACATCACCTACTCTTTAGGGAGCTATTCTAGCTACCTTCTAGGTTAAATTGGGATGAGCAAGAGCTCATTAGGATTCTAACTTTGAAGGAAGCTAATAGATTCTTAGCTCTTGTAATAGGTTTTTGAGACTTTCATGTTTATGTAATGAGAATATTTTCTACAATAAGATGAGTATTCAGATTGTGCTTCATTCATTTAGTTTCAGAGGGCTAGGCCTATGGGTTCAGGCCCAATCCATTGGCCTTAGTCTCTCTTGTGTATTCATTATTTACTTTTATGCCATTGTAGCTAGTTTGCTTACATTTCAATTTACTGTTTTTAGTTTTCTTCCATTTGTCTTTGTTGTAGATTAAACTTTCTTACATTTTGGTAGAATAGTCTATAATGTAGAAATTAGTATACACTAAGCATGCATACATCTAGATTCCCTTGATCTCACAATATTTAACTTCTTGCAAAATACAGAATCATTCCACTATTAATATTTTGCGGAAAGTAATTGCAAACACATGTGAAGCATAAATAAAAACAATCACACATAACACAGTTGTTTAACGGGAAAGCCTAAAGCTGAAAACCCCAACTATCATATATTATGTATCATGGAGATCATGTAACAATCTCATACAAAGCTTAGTACATCAAGCTCTCAGTACAATCAATTGTCACACACTAATCTGGAAAAATCTGCAAATCCATGCACTGATCTTTGCCCTCCTACTAGCCTGCCTCCACTGCGCAATCCCTACTGAAGAATAGCTTTGAATGAATTCGAATTACCCTTGCCTTGACTGTGCAATCCTCATTGGAAACTCCAATGTGTGTGTGGTGAAATCAATGCATCACTATAGTCACAACAGATAGTCCATCTTGCCCTTTCACCTATCTCTCCACTGGGTCTCCACTGGAACTGAAATGCACTATAGTTAACTGCTTTATTGTTCAGTTGATTAATGAGTTATTATTTTTGAATTAATTAAATAATTAATTCATTCCACTCTCACTAGTGTATCATTCAGTTAGACTAGATACAACTAGCTCAATTGAGTCTAACTGAGTTAAACTGAATACAACTCCATGAACTACTCTTCCAACTCTGTCATAACTTTGCCACTTCAGTTCTAACTGAGTCTTCCATGCATGAACCATGATTTTCCCTTGGGAATTTTGTAATTCCCTCAGCCCACTGATTTTCCAAATTTGTGCACTGAAACTAAGTGCTCCAATAAGTTGCTGTTTATTGTTGGATTATTATTAAGAGCTAATAATAATCAATACTTCTATTTTTAGATCGACGATCTATAAATAGACTTCGCCCAATATTCTAAAAATATAATTTCATCTATTTTTCCAACTTTATCAACCATCCACAAATAGCATCTTGCAACTTCTGAAATATGATCACCATGTCTAAAAATAGACATAGTCTAAAAATAGACTTACGCCAAAAATAGCATCAGGGCCCACTTAGTGAAGGAAACTATTTTCACTAAGCTCATCATCTTGTTGAATCTCAACACTCCCTCTCAACAAGATAGGGATTATCCTTCATTGCAATCCTACCTCTATGGTATTCAAATTTGCTCCTGGTGAGCACCTTTGTCAGAATATCTGCATCCTGATATTCCGTAGGAATGTACTGAAGCAACATGATCTTCCGCTGCACATAATCTCTGATATGATGATACCAGATATCAATATGTTTAGATATATCATGAAAAACGGGATTAATCGAGAGTTTAATGCAACTCCGATTATCACAATGTATCACTATAGGATCTAAATGTGAACCGAACAAACCAACCAGGATCTTCCTCATCCAGATAGCCTCACATGTAGCTTGAATTGCTGCCATGTATTCTGCTTCCGCTGAACTGAGTGCCATGGATCTTTGTTTGTTGCTATACCAAGAAACTTCCATAGATCTGATACTGAAAATCCCTCCTGATGTGCTCTTTCTGTCTGTTGGGCTGCCTGCCTAATCTGCATCTGTGAAGCCATGCAACTTCACCTCATCCGTCTGTCTGTACCATAAAACATACTCATATGTGTCCTTGAGATATCTCAGGACATGCTTGCCTACCTTCCAAAAGAGCTTGGTAGGCTTAACCATCTCTTGTGAAAGCTCGTTCACCACATAGCAGATGTCTGGTCTTGTATTGACTAAATACATGAGCGAACCCACCAACTGTCGATAAACAATGGAATCCACTACCTCTGCCGATGTAGCATCCTCTTTCCTCCAATTTCCTGGAAGAGGAGTGTCGATAGGCTTGCAGCCTTGCATGTGAAACTTCTCCAGTATCTCCCAGGCATACTTGTCTTGAGACACAAACAGTTCACCTTCCCGCTGCCATATTTCCAATCCAAGAAAATAATGAAGGAGGCCCAAATACTTCATCTCAAACTCCTTTGCAAGACCTGTCTTGCATGAGTGTATCAACTGCTCATCAACCGTTAGTATTAAATCATCAACATAAAGAACAATGATTAAAAGCTTACCCTCCACCACAATTTGGTACAGGTTTGCATCCGCCTCACTCTTGGTGAAGCCAAGTCCAGTGAAATAGTTGTCGATCCGAGTGTACCAAGCACGTGGTGCTTGCTTCAGCCCATACAAAACTCTTTTGAGCCTGCACACATGCGACTCGTTGTTGAAGATCTCAAATCCTTTAGGCTGTTCAATGTACACCTCTTCCTCAATGATCCCATTAAGTAACGTAGTCTTCACATCCATCTGATGAATGTGCCAACCCATCTGTCCTAAGAGAGCAAGGATAGTCTGTATGGAAGAATACCATGCGACAGGTGCAAAGGTTTCTTCATAGTCAATCCCCTCGATCTGTGAGAAGCCCTGGGCAAAAAATATTGCCTTATACTTCTCGAAGCTCCCATCAACAACTTGCTTTACCTTGTAGATCCATCTTGATCCTACAACTGATTTTCCCATAGGCCTTGGAAAAATCTCCCAAGCACTATTTTTGATAGTGGAGTCATACTCCTCCACCATGGCATCTAACCATGTGGGCTCCTGCACTACTTCTTCAAAAGAAGATGGCTCTATCACGATACACTTGCTCATAAGAGCCATGTATCCAGTAAATTGGTCAGGTGATTGTCTCTGTCTGCACTGTGATGTAGGGACTCCTACATTCTGTGCCGAATCAAGCTTCAGTCTCTCAGCTTCTGTGGTCCGCTTTCTGCCTTGTCTGATGTTTGGTTTTACATGAGTGGACTCCTCCACTCCATGAATCTCCTCCTGTGGCTGATCCACATCTAGAGGCTCATCTTTGGGAACAAGAAGTTCCTCCTCTGCATGTAAGTGTAGCTCCCTCTCAAGCGACAACTTCATGGCTTTCACCTCATTGAATTTTATATCCCATCGCATCATAGTCATCCGATTGTCTGGAAAATACACACAATAATTATGGGGTGTTTCTGTGTACCCCACAAATATCCCAACTTCTGCAGTCGGCTCCATCTTCTTCCTGGTGTCCTTTGTCACATGAATGTAAATAGATGAGCCAAAAATATTCAAATGAGAAATATCATGCTTCTTACTAGTAAAAGCTTCTTCAGCTATACTCATGCCAAGTACTCTATGAGGACAATGGTTTTGCACATAAACCACAGTGTTGCATGCTTCCACCCACAAGTGCATCGATAGGCCCTAGTCATGCAGCATCGCTCGTGCAGCACCCACGATCATTTTGTTCTTCCTCTCCGCGACCCTATTCTGCTGTGGGTTATGAAGCGCTATGAGTTCTTTTCGAATTCCTTCTTTGCTACAGAAGTCTTTGAATTTTCCCGAGATGTATTCACCACCATTATTGCTCTGTAGAGCTTTCACTTGCTTCCTCGACTCCTTCTCCACCAATGCTTTGAACTCACAGAACTTTGAGAACATTTCACTCTTCTTCTGCATGAAGAATATCCAACATCTACGAGAATAGTCATCAAAAAATATAACATAATACCTGTGTTTTGATGTTGACGCAACCGAGAAAGGTCCACACACGTTTGTGTGAATTCTCTCCAGGATCACCGAAGCACGATTCTCCTTCTCATGAAAGGTGGTCTTCACAAAATTACCCATAGTACATCCCTTGCACTGATCTGACTACGTAAGAGTAACCTTGGGAATTTTAGTGGAAAATTTCTGCAAAATCTTCAAGGCGCCATGGTGAAGATGGCCCAATCTCCTGTGCCATAATTTGCCCTCATCTCGGCTCACCACTTCTTCTACTTTGCCCACCATTACAGTGCAGACATCTACCTACAGCTTGTAGAGATTCTTAATTCAAACCCCTATCTTCTTGGTTTGACCCGTTGTTTTATGTCGAAGGAAGGCTTTTCCCTCGCTGAAAAGAACACCATAACCTTTGTCTTCCAGCATTGCGACCAAGACCAAGTTCTTCTTCAGACCTGGAACATGCATAACATCCTTCAACAAGAATGGATTACCGGACCCCCTCTCAAAGGTAATGGTCCCAATTCTAGTCACACTGTATTAACCATCATCGCCCATCTCTATATGCATCTGGAGGTCCTTCTCCTCCAAGTCACTAAACAACTCCTTGTCTCTCGTCATATGGAAAGACAAACCACTATCAAGATACCACACCGATCCCATTGTGCTTGAAAATAAGCATGCGATCAAAGAGAAATCAAGTTAAAATTGCGAGACTAAGGCCTCTCCAAATGTAGCTCCAACAACCTTATTGTTCTTCTTCTTCTGTGGGTAGTTAGTGGCGAAATGTCCATGTTCGTGACAGTGAAAAAACTTCACTTTGGACAAATCCTAATTCTTGCCTTTAGCTTCAGATTTTGAAAGAAATTTCTTCCCTTTCCCTTTCCTTGCTTTGGCAGCCAAAGCACAACTCTCTTTATCTTCATTCTTCAAAGAAGAGCCATCCCTGGTACCTCGCCTTATCTCCTCTTGCACAAGATCTGACCAAAGTCGCTCCCATCCCGGCAGTTTCTCCCATCCATTGACAGAGTCTTCGTAGCTATGCAAACTCTTTGGAAGTCCAAGGAGAGCCAAGCTCACCAAGTCTTCATCATAAAAAGTAACCCCCACACTTCCCATTTCATCCTCGCAGTGGACAAACTTCGTGAGGTATTTTGGAATACTATTGCCCTTCTCCATTTTTATTTTTCTGAGCTTGTCTTTAAGCACCAAATTCCTCTGGTCACTTCTGCTTTGGAAAAAATCTGTCAAAGCCTTCCACATTAAGAATGGAGTGGCTTTCCTGTGAAGGCTGGACATAATATGGTCCTTCACACCTTCCAACATAATTCTTCTTTTCTTTGCTTCCTTCTTTTTCCATGCGTCAAGTAATGCAACATCGCTAGATCCCAGCTTAGGAACATCGCTATCGATGAACTCCTTCAGTCCATTATCCCCCAGCACCTCCTCCATCCTATCCTTACAGGCTTTGTAATTCGAGCTCCCATCAAGGGCATACTCCAATCGCAACCCATTGAAAGACATTTCAATGTATACTCAACTTCTGCACCAAGAATTTTCTGTAGCAAATTTGAATTGTCCACCAGCACAAACTCAACAATTCTTCACAATTACAATCTTCAAGAATTAACATTGCTCCGATACCATGTAGAAATTAGTATACACTAAGCATGCATACATCCAAATTCCCCTAATATCACAATATTTAACTTCTTGCAAAATACAAATTCATTCCATTGTTAATCTTTTGCGGAAAAGTAATTGCAAACACATGTGAAGCATAAATAAAAAAATCACACATAACATAGTTGATTAATGGGAAAGCCTGACGCTGAAAACCCCAACTATCATATATTATGTATCATGGAGATCATGTAACAATCTCATACAAAGCTTAGTACATCAAGCTCTCAGTACAATCAATCGTCACACACTAATCAAGAAAAATCTGCAAATCCATGCACTGATCTTTGCCCTCTTGCTAGCCTGCCTCCACTGCGCAATCCCTACTAAAGAATAGCTCTGAATGAATTCGAATTACCCTTGCCTTGACTGTGAAATCCTCATTGGAAACTCCAATGTGTGTGTGGTGCAATCAATGCATCACTATAGTCACAACAGATAGTCCATCTTGCCCTTTCACCTATCTCTCCACTGGGTCTCCACTGGAACTGACATGCACTGCAGTTAACTGCTGTATTTTTCAGTTGATTAATGAGTTATTATTTTTGAATTAATTAACTAATTAATTCACTCCACTCTCACTAGTGTATCATTCAATTAGACTAGATACAACTAGCTCAACTGAGTCTAACTGAGTTAAATTGAATACAACTCGATGAACTACTCTTCCAACTCTGTCATAACTTTGCCACTTCAGTTCTAACTGAGTCCTCCATGCATGAACCACCATTTTCCCTTGGGAATTGCATAATTCCCTCATCCCACCGATTTTCCAAATATGTGCACTGAAACTAAGTGCTCCAAGAGAATAAGTTGCTGTTTATTGTCGGATTATTATTAAGAGCTAATAATAATCGACACTTCTATTTTTAGATCGATGATCTATAAATAGACTTCGCCCAATATTCTAAAAATAGAATTTCATCTATTTTTCCAACTTGATTAACCATCCACAAATAGCATCTTGCAACTTCTGAAATATGATCACCATGTCTAAAAATAGACAGTCTAAAAATAGACTTGTGCCAAAAATAGCTTGCGGGCCCACTTAGTGAAGGCGAATCTTTTCAATAAGCTCATCATCTTGTTGAATCTCAACATATAAACTCAAGAAGACATGTGTCAAGCCTCACTCTCTCATCTCTCTTATTGGATTTTGAGGAGGGTAGACCTTCCCGAGAGGTCAAATTTTCTTTTTAGTTTATGATTTCTTGGAAAGAGTAGTTAGGTTGTTGTAATGTCATGAACATGTTTAGAATTCTGAGTTAGATTTATGTTTGTAGGCTAAAGTACGTTTTCTTTCCAAATTGAACTCATCTTTTCCATTTACTCATCATGAATTTGTCAATATTTGTTGGATAAACAAGCAGTTTTATTGAAGATTCAAGTAGTACAAAAAAGGAGGATTTCACCAACACTCTTAGCTTCATTTCCCACCTTTCATTATCCTTATGTCCATCAAATCGCCATCATCCCTATTTTTATATTTTTCACCTTCACACCGTGAGAAAACCCTAGAGGTGCAAGACATTCTTCTCAAGAGGTTCTAAGCTTGGAAAAGGGGTTGGCCACATTCCACTCATTCAAACACACCTTTACTCCACCTTTCCTACACTTTTCTCCACCATTTTTTGCCTAGGATTTCCTTCGGGCTGTTTCTTGTAGAAATTCAGGAATTTCGTGTAGCGCTACAAGAAACTTATAGTAGCACTTACAACAACACCATTGGGCCCATCCTTAAGCCCAAAAACCACCATAGACCTCATCCAGACCTGAAAAAATCACCTAGACACCTTCAACCTTGCACCCATGAGTTCAAGCCCTTCCTAAACCACCTTAGCGCTTTCACCTCCTAGCTCCAAAAAAATGCATTTAAAAGCATAGTTAGGTCATGATTAGATGCATGAGTAAAATAATGATAGTTATAACATGAAGTAGACATAGTGTGTTTATCCATTTGGACCAATAATGTGTGATTAGGTTATTCTTCTTTATGCAATTTCAATTCAACAATTTACTTCATGAAATGTGCCTAGTTTGCTTTCATTTCTTGCCATAACTTAATTTGAAAATTTATTTCATTGAAGGGTAGTTATATGTAATTATTTATGTATAATATTTCTTTGATTTATGATAGAGTAATGGCTTTGAATCATTTGTAGCCCTAGGTCTAAATTTAGAAGTGTGACAGACTTCATTCAGAAACCTTAGAAATAACACCCTTTCATAGAGCTTAGAAGAGGATGACATGAGTAGGATGAATCTGCTGTGTATATAGCAATGTCAACTCCAAGTTTATACAAACCCTGGGTTGATAAAGTAAAGTAGATTAGCCTCTAGGAGATGCAACATTCTTGGTGCAATACTAGGGCTCATCACTTTTTGATGCCATTTTCGAGGAGGTGTCTAGTAGATGCTTTGATTTTGTTTTAACATTCTTTTCTGCTTTACTTTTACATGTTGTTTAAAAAATATTGAAAAATATAAAAAAAATATGATTTTCATGCCGCGTAGGAGGAGGGATACTGAAGGAATTTTTTTACCTAAAACCCCCACATCACCACATAGTCACCCTTCACTCTTCTTTAGTGACTGTGAGGTCGAAAACACCATAGGTGATCCTTCTGAAAATTTTGAAGAACCTATTGGAGAAGAAGAAGATCTTGTTTCACCAGAGGAACCTGCTTCACCTATTTAAACCATGGCTGAAATTGAAGCCCATGGAGCATTTCCCATTTGAGAGGCAGATGGGGAGACTAAAATTAAGAACATTAACCCCTCATCCCTTCCAAATTTCCATGGAATTACCTATGAGGACCCTGACAACTTCATGTTAGAAATTTCTGTTGTCTGTAGGACCTATGACTATGTCTCAAATGATCAAAAGCTAAATCTATTCCCATCTACCCTTAGGGATGCAACATTGCACTCGTTCATGGGTCTACCTGGGAACAACATCACTACCCGGGCATAGATGCAAGAGGCCTTCAACAATAAGTACATGGACTACTATAGGTCCAAGGAAACTAAAGATGAAATATTCAGGATGAATCTAGGGCCTAATGAATCCCTGGAGGACTATGAAGAGAGGTTTCAGTTAAAATATAAGAGAGACAATTGTACCCTTGATCCTAGATCACTTAAACTAGTACTTCTCCTAGGGATTAGGGAGGAGGTGATAGAAACCCTCAATATTTTATCAAGTGGAGATATCTACCAACTGCCTTATGGGACAATCAAAACTGTCTTCAGGAACCATTCTAGGGAAGCTAGGAAGAAAGGAAGAACTATCCAAAGTACATCCAATACCCCTTTCTCTTCCACCTCCATCAATCATGATATTGGAAATATGTTGGAGGACTTCAAGAGTGACATGTTGCAAACCTTTGCCTTGAAAATGGACATAATGCCAGAGGAAGAAAAAATATCCTTGGCTATATTCTACCCTAGATGTACTAGAAAAAACCCTAGAAATGAATGTCTATTAAATGACATAGAGGATTTCTTAGTATATGAGGAGAATAATTCCACGTAAAAGTGTCCCTCCGTACCTAGACTCAAAGTTGTATATCAAGGTGGGGAAGCAGGACCAAAGCAACTCTGTTTCATCAACCAGATAAGGCCTCGAGGCCCTCGGTCATATCAATA
Source organism: Pinus albicaulis (assembly GCA_034641835.2). Lineage (NCBI taxonomy): Eukaryota > Viridiplantae > Streptophyta > Pinopsida > Pinales > Pinaceae > Pinus > Pinus albicaulis. The sequence continues at coordinate 1,096,555,008 of CM076582.1, forward strand.
GGGTATGCAGGGTGCACCTTATTCCTACTATCACACCAATCAGAATGCACCTATGAAATGTTGGTACACCCCCACTCCTCCATCCTGGCCTACACCTCCTAATTGGCCTTACAACCCTCCATATCATCCTCATCCTATGAACCAACCCTTTCAGTAGTATGTTCCTCAACAACCTTAGTGGAACAACCCATCCCAAGGGTGGAGGCCTCAACATAATCAACCACTTGCTCTAATGCCTCCACCCCAACCTCAACCTCAACTTACTCAGCTGCTCCACCCAAGCTTCCTCAGATGCCTGCACAACCTAATCCGATCTCGAACAACAAACATGAACAACAGGTTTATAGTGGAGAGACATCCTATCCAACTTATTCTGTGGAGATACAAGAGATCAATGACATGAGCAACAAGTTTATAGTGGAGAGACATCCTATCCAACTTATTTTGTGGAGATACAAGAGATCAATCTTAGGTCGGGAAGAGTACTCTCAGATATCCACCCTCCATCTCCACCTGTAGAGGTTGAGGAGGAAAAGAAATAAAGTAGCACTCAGATCCAACGACCTCATTTTCCTGAGCACTTGATCCATTCCAGTCACCACACCCCAAAGGAGACCGAACTTCTGGGAGAATTGAAAAATTTGTGTGTAAAAATAACCCTTCTTCAGGCCATTAAGGATGTCCCTATTTACAATAGTCTCATAAAGGAAAAGTGCTTCAAGAAACCTGGGAGAAAGAAGAAAGATACACCCACCATCAATGTAGTAGGACAACTGTACGACTTAATGTTGCGAATGGTGATATTCCCAAAGTACTTGGACCCTGGTAGTCCAGTTGTAGATGTGCACATAGATTGTGTCATAGTCCCCAATACTCTAATTGATCTTGGGGCTGCCATCAATGTTATGACCATGGAAACTATGCTTAAACTCAACCTCCAAGGGACTTTGAGGAAAACCAAAACAGTTCTGCAACTTATAGATCGGTCCATAGTAAGTCCGGAAGGTATTATTGAGGATGTTATGGTTTTAATTGACTCTTGGGAGTATCCTATAGATTTCATGGTTCTACAATAAAAAAAAAAGTTTAATGGATATCCTGTCATCTTAGGAGACCTTGGTTAGCCACTTCTGAGGCTTATATCAGCTGTCAGACCGGAAACATGACTATTAAGAATGGGCCCTTATCTAAACAACTGGTATTATATCCTTCAAACCAACCTTCCATTGATCATGACCTACCTATATGGTTGGAGGATGAAGAAGAAGATGGAGTATACAAAACTACTCCTTACCCTATTTGTACCATAGATGTTGTTCTTAGAGGGGGGCAGCTTGATGAAGATGAACTCATCGGCCATTTATTTCAAAACCAGTCCCTCACTGACAGCCCACTTGAAAACCTATTAAAAGCATCTTAAATCCACCCTTGGATGGAAGTGCACTCAGTTGATTCAACCTATGAAACCACCAAGGCTGTGGAGTTTGGCCCATCCAAATCACTGAAAATTAACTCAAACCTCTCAGATAGAGAATAAGAGCAGCTATACCATTTTTTGAGGGAAAACCTAGATGCATTTTCTTAGGATTATAAGGACATGAAAGGGTGCATCCCTTAGTAGGCAGACATCATATTTACATTAAGAAAGGATGCAAGCCTATGCACCAACCCCAAAGGCAAATGAACCGAGCTCTAAAATACATAGTCAAGGAAGAACTGCAAAAATTGTTGGATGCATGTTTCATATATCCTATATTAGACAGTGAGTGGGTATATCCTTTTGTCATAGTCCCAAAGAAGAATGGAAAATGGTGAATCTGTGTTGATTCTCGGGAACTCAACAAAGCCACGAAGAAGGAAAATTTCCCTTTTCCCTTTATAGATCAAGTCCTGGATGGAATTGCAGGAAATAAGTTCTTTTCTTTCCTAGATGGGTTCAGTGGGTATAAACAGATCCAAATTATCCCTGAAGACTAGGACAAGACTACTTTCACATGTCCTTAGGGTACCTTCGCTTATAGAGTCCTATCCTTTGGGTTGTGCATTGCCCCAGCTACCTAGCAAAGATATGTGTTGAGCATTTACTCTGAGCTAGTCCATGAATCCGTTGAAATATACATGGATGATTTAATACCCTATGGGGATGACTTCCAGGAAGCTCTCTCCAATTTGGGAAAAGTTATGAGAAGATGCATTGAGACACATCTCTCCTTGAGCCCAGAAAAGTGTGAATTCTTGAAAAGAGTAGTAGTTGTATTGGGACACTCAATCTCCCAAGCAGGAATATAGGTGGACCCGAACAAAATCACCATCATCAAAAGGGTACTTGCTCCTAAAAAACGGAGAGATGTCAGTAATTTCTTAGGTTTAGCTGGCTACTATAGAAGGTTCATCAAAGATTTTAGCAAGTTGGCTTCGCCACTATTTTGTTTGTTGGCCAAGGACTCTGATTTTACTTGGTCCAGTATCTGTTAAGAATATTTCGAGCTCATTAAGGGAAATTTAACTACTGCCCCATTCTCCAAGGTCCAAATTGGACTCTACCTTTCCACATCCACACAGATGCATCAGACAAAGCTGCAGGGGTAGCCTTGGGGAAGTCAAAAGAAAAATTACCTTATGTAATCTATTTCATCAGTAAGAAATTGTCTAAGGCCTAACTCAGTTATACCATCACAGAGAAGGAAATTTTAGCCATTTTCCATGCTTTAAACAAATTTAGACATTATATCACTAGTTATCAGGCCTTTTTACACACTAACCATGTAACCATCAAATATCTAATGAAAAAACTGGATGTTAATGCTAGAATAATTATATGGTTGTTACTATTACAACAATTTGACCTAACCATTGTTGATAAACCTAGAAAGGAGAATGTTGTTGCATATTTTTTTTATCTAGGTTAGCTCTATCTGCAGATAAAGAAGGAATGGTGGATGACCAGCTCCCAGATGAACGTCTCTTCGCTATCTCAGCACTCTCACCATGGTTTGATGACATAGCTAACTACTTGGTTGCCGAAAAGTTCCCTCCTAACCTCTCACCCAAGGAGAAGAGCAAGATCATCATAAAAAGTGCCCTTTCACCTGGATTGGGGGAAATATCTTCAAGCTATACCTTGAAAAAATTATCAGAATATGTGTGAGGGAGGAAGAATTTTTTGAAATCATCTCTGCATGAGATGATAGCCCTTGTGGAGGCCAATTTGCTGCAAAAATAACTGCCTTCAAAGCTTTGCAGACATGTTATTATTGGCCTACCCTTCACTAGGATGCCAGAAGATACACTAGCAGGTGTGACCAGTGCCAAAGGATAGGGACACCTACATAGAGGGATGAGATGCCTTTTCACCCTCAGGTGGCTCTTGAGCCATTTAAAAACTGGGGCATGGACTTCATCGGACCCATTGATTCACCATCTGGTCAGAAAAAGTTTGTCATAGTCTGCACTAAATACCTGACAAAGTGGGCTAAAACAAAAGCTGTGGAGGTAGCAATAGAGGAGAAGGTAGCAGAATTTCTGAGAGATAATGTGTTCAATAAATTTGGATACCCTAGAGAGGTAGTAATTGATCAAGGGGCACAATTCACATCTCATCTCATTGAATTTTTTTTAAGGAGGCACAAGATAAATCATAAGAATTCCACTGCCTACCACCCTAAAGAAAATGGCCAAGTGGAAGTGACCAACAAAGCCTTGGAGAATATCCGCACCAAGGTTGTGAGCAGCAACATAAAATATTGGGCAGACAGATTGGTAGAAGCTACTTGGGCCTACAACACTACTTGGAAAACAACAACATGGTTCACTCCTTATGACTTGGTCTATGAGAATAAATATTTGCTTTCAATTGAATTTAAGTTCAACACCTTAAGGATGGTGTTATACGAAATTCTAATTTACGGATAAAATAGGTTCCCTGATGATTCGGATTTATGTAGGAACGCAACAGAATATAGAAATAACCATAAAAATAGAGATGCAGCGGAAATAGTGCGCCATTTCATTAATATCAAATAACAGAAATATGCTTACAGACATAATGGAAATAAAATAACTAGGGTGCTGGTAGCGAATCTATGAGAAGAGATGTGGTGGCTACAGACCTCTGAACTGTGTTACAATGAGGCTCGAGGGCCTATTTATTATTGAGAAACAATGGAAAAATTGAAAAGTCCAAAAACCTAACTCTAGGAGATGAAGTGCCAAAACTATGGGCCCTCGTTTGGGTAAGTTGGTGTTTCAACTTCCTGGGGACGTAAATTTGGCATCCGATCTCCATTTGACGTGCTCAATAGCTCATTAGAAAGATCTATCTGAGGAGTACAACTTTCGATGTGAGAAAAATTGGTCCATGCACCCATGTTGCTCCCAGTTTTCCCAAAAAATGTCGTTTAGGGCCTCAAAATGGCTCCGGATGTATAGGACCCGAAAAAATGCTAAAAATAGTAAGTGGTGCTGGATGTGAAAAGCTGCAAGAATTTATGGTGTGGGTCCAAATGGAATAGGTGGGTGGCCACCGATATCCACCTGGATCACTTGAGTGTGGTGTTCCTTCACTCAGAACAACAGAAGAAAGACAACTATTTTTTTCTCTAAGACAAATAGATGGATAGAAAGGACAGAAACCTACTTGTATATTTTTGCTCTCCTTCTCCTTATGTCATTGTTATCATCACTCTCAATCCAACTAAATCTGCTAGATCTATTCCTGCAATCACAGATAGACAACAACAAACAACATACAAATCTACAAGTATCTACTTATCTTAACCAAATCGAACCAATTAGATCTGAAAATGCATACACAATTGAGAATGCAATTCACAAGATATAAGAATACATATGAGAAAATCAACAGATATCTCTATTAAGAAAGTAGGAGGAGAAGATTACAACCAATAGATCGATTTATCGTCAACTTTCTCCAACTTCATTCCGTCCTCATCACACCAAGCATCATCTCAACAACATAAAAATACTTCCAACTCTCATCAATTGAGAATCCAACAACATAACATTACACAAATTTCTCCCTCCCTAACACTTAGATGAGTGCTCAATTTATAGGGAAAGTGAAGGTAGTTTTTCAATAAATGGAATTGAATGGATTTCTAATAATAAGTGAGACATGTTTCCTAGTTCAGAGGTGATGGATGAACACTTTTATTCAAATTATGAGACCTATGAGCTCTTCTATAAGGTAGTAGACATGTGGAGATTCCTGGAAAAATGATGATTTCGCTCCCAGGAGACCAACACACCCTTGAGTGTCGGGAAGTGCATTGTAGTGCACCTTTGCATGGAGGTAAGTGCACTACAAGGCAGTTAGGCCCATGCAGAGGAGTGTTGATGAGTCAATGGGTCATATAATATATACTTAAAACCTTGGAAATATCACAATTGAAGCCATCTATGGAATGTATTCACTTAGGGTATATAGAAAATGAATTAGGAGATGATATACCCTATTCATTGGTATTTGGGGGATGATGCCCAATTTGACCAGGTCTTGGGGGATGATGTCCAAATTGACCTGTAACAGATGGAAACTGAGTTAGACCTAGATATATCAAAGGCCCAAAAACATAGGTTTCTGCAATTAAATGGATTGGATGAGTTCAGGATACAAGCACTCATTCACACAGAAGTGATTTAGCTACAATGGAAGGTGTGGCATGACAAGTACATTAAGGAAAAGACCTTTCAAGAAGGATATTAGGCACTGCTGTATGACTCAAGGTTCAAAGATTTCAAAGGTAAGTTGATGAAAAGATGGCTTGTACCCAACAAAGTGGACATATGTTATAATAATGGAAAATTTCAGATTAGAACCATAGACGAGGAGTGGATTCCCCTACTTGTCAATGGTTACAGGCTTAAAGTTTACAAAAAACCCCTGTCTAGGGCATAATTTATAAATTCCAAAATAGGGAGGTGTTTGTCATGGGAGAATCCATAGTTTCCAGCACCTCCCCCTCCTAATAATAATAATAATAATAATAAAGAGGCATGGGTGAAAACCTCTCTGAGGCACCCAAGGCCAACTCTAGGGTTGAAAACCTCCATGAGGCAATCTTGGAGCAAAAAAAAGAGAAAAAGAAAAAGAAAACAGGAAATAAAAGGTCCTTGGGTGAAAATCTCTCAGAGGCGCCCAATGTAGGCCTATGGTTTGAAAACCTATGTGGAGGCAACCCACTTGGCTTCAAAAAAAAAAAGGAAAAAAAAAAGAAAAAAAAAGAAAAAAAGAAAGAAAAAAAGAGAAAGAAAAATACATATGCACTCATTTGCTTTTCTGTTTTGTAGGTTACTGATCAAAGATAGTTTTTGGGATCCATAGGAGCAATTTTTATTCACTTATCTTTCTCCTCTACTTACATACACCATGAACTAGTTCAACAGGCACCCATTCATTCATTTCACCCTTAGATAGGCAGAAATTTCATTTTTTTCTCTTCTGTCTCTAATTGCTACAAGCAAGTCCAGCAGCTACAGGATTCCTGTAGCACTATAGTAAACTCTCTTAAGGCTTTCTAAAATTCAAGGAGAGCATGATAATTTATTTCTTTCCTATACCTACCATTCCTAACCCCTTATTTCACTCCATGCACAAGGCCCTCACTCTCTAAACCCTATGTTGCACCATTAGCATCTAGATCATTTGAAACTTGGCATGAGACCTCTTCCCTTACCTATCCACCACTCCATTCATTCCATAACTCCATTCATGACCTCCATAAACCATTTCCCTTCATTTCTAAGCAAGTTGAAGCAAGAAGAAGTAAAAATAAGACTTCTACAAGGAATTGTAAAGTTTCCCGTAGCAATTCTGTGCATGGAACAACAAGGACAAAACCCAAAGAAAATATGATGAATATGGCTCCAAAAGAACACTAGTAGACTCCAGAAGAGAAATCACACCAGCCAAGGCACATGAATACCTCCATGCATCACCTGCAAGAAGAAAAGACAAAAAAAATTAAGCAGCTCACTCGAAAAACAAGCAACTCACTTAGAAAACGCTGCTCACTCAGAAAATAAACAAGAAAATAAAAAAAAAGCAAGGGGAAGTTAATGGCTAAAACCAAAATATCCAGATCCTTGCACCAACTAATTCTTCAACACACCAGCACCAATTAGGGTCTGGTATGGCCCTTCACCTCTCGCTATGCATTCACAATGGCCAAAATAGTTTAATGTTAAGGTTTAGAGGTTTAAAAGGAAAAAAGGTGGCCAGTTAGCTTGGCCACCTTCGTAAAGTTAAACTGGAGGAAAATTAAAAGGTACATGCCACCTAGGCAAGTCAACTCAAGTCAAGAGGGAGTGAACGAGTATGAAGAGGTGATTACGAGGCTAAGCAATGACTAAATAAAGTGGGACCAACGATCTCAAATATGAAAACTCGTGCGAAGTACGAGTCAACACCCCACTCCAAATTTAGTTAAAAATGCCATAAAGGTGATTTCTACCTCATATTCATCATTTTGCTGAGAATTTCAAAGAGCAGTGAAAGAAAAAGAGTAGTGGGAGCCATAAGGGAGAACAACATTGAAGTCAGAGCCTGCATGCACCATCGTGCTACAAGAAACATATAATTGTTATAGGAAAATACACAATCAGATCAGAAAGGAAACAAAGGGAAACACAGAGTCACCTGTGGGTGAAATTTCTTCCTAAGGCAACCATATACCAAGAAAAAATACCAGAGTTGAGGTAAGTGGTTGCCATCCTCCAAAACTAAAATTTCTCCATGAAATTTGCTCACAACAAGTTATAATTTGGAAATAAAAGGGTAATTTTTTTGATTGTTTGTTTGAGACCATTATCTCCAAGACATATTCACATAACTCTCAAACATCTCACCACCTTCCTATCACAACCATAAAAAAATGGGAGGGGGATTTAATAGAAGGGAGCCCACTAATATTAAAATAATTAGGCAGCATCCTCAAGTTATGGAGATTTTGAGAAATCACTAATGGCTAGGTTTCTTCGAGCTTTTGAAAGATTTTGATGAGGAGATAGCTCGATATTTTGCAGTGGCTTTGCAATCACACTCAGAAGAGAGAGCCACCACTATGGTTAGGGGCCTAGCCATCACACTTTCACCTGAACTCATAAGCAGAGTAACCACTTTTCCCCTAGGATTTAAATGGGTTAAAGAGAGGATGTTAAGCACTAAAACCAAGAAAAGTTTCTTTCTTCCAGGAGAAGAATACATTGAGAAAAAGAATGGAGTGAGGGGAGAAAGCCTTCCACATCCCTAGGATGAAGTAGCCTTCCATATCATGAAATTCATTTCGTGTGAAGGAAGACTTAGCACTAGCATATTTGGCCCAATTTTCGATGACCAAAATGTCACTATTGCGACACATAGGTGTCCGAAGAGCGACATTTTGAGGTTGGGTAAAACATCGTTTCATGTCCTGTCGTGATTCCAACACTTCTAAAAACTGTCAGTAGAGTGACACTAGACATGACACATGTCTTCATTTAGTCAATATTACAATCATGCTGTTTATTGTCTCTATTTCGACATCATGTGGAGACATCGATATTACGACACTGATTCCTTCCCAGAATGTGTCACAATACCGACAACTTGTCATTAGACATCTGGATCTATTAGTTTTCCAGGGACGGAAACAACCGTCGGAAGTGCCATGATAGTTGTTTCTATTTCGACAACTAGCATAACATTGCTGCGACGGTTGGGCCATATCAGCGATGGAAACAACCGTCAGTAGTGCCACCTTATTTGTAGCTAGTCTGACACTAGTCTCAGTTTCGTTTGAGTCATACCATCAGAATTGAGATGGAAAAAACCGTCAGAAGTTCCACCAAAGGTGTCACTTTTCCGACACTAGGCATAACATTTGCGATAGTTGGGCCATACCAACGACGGAAACAACCATCGGTAGTGCCACCTTATCCATCGTAATTCCTACGGAAACAACCATCAGAATTGCAACGTGACTCCTATAATTGTTTTTTGGGGGTAGAAGTAACCCTGAGATGATCATCTACTTTAGGAAGGAACTCACATTTGGATTATGGCATGATAACATTAGTTGCTAAAGGATAAAGGAAGATGTACGACCTCCCAAGCGAGTTAGGATGCAATACAATTGTCTCAGCTATTTTGTATTCTAGCCTAGCTTGCTTGGGAGGTCATCGATATTAATTTATAATTTATCAACTATTGGCATCATGCTAGAAGAGAAAGTTGAGTTCCTTCTTAAAGTGGATGATCATCTCAGGGTTACTTCTACCCCTACGAAGGTATCTCTGGTAAGTATTTGGTACCTTTTTTTTATAAGATCAAGGGAATGTTCATTTAAAAAAAACTACTTTTTAATAGCCCTTTGTGTGAATTATGTTTAGTTTAAATATTTCATGTGACCTTGAACAAATAGGGGTAGCATTTCTTTACACTGCTTTATATGAAAAAAACACTAAACATATGTATAAATTAAAAATAGTTCATTGAGTTTGCTGAAAACCACATCCAAGGGATGATGCCTTAATAAGTAATACTTTGTTTCTGTGTTATCAATATCATCTAAATCAATATGGTGCAAATTGCATTCTTCAATAAATATGTTTATTTTACTTTAAAAGAATAAATCAATATAGGAGGGTGTTCTCAAATTGTTCTTGAGAAAGAGGATTTGATTTGCATTGTTTACTTTGAACATGCCAATTAACTTATCATACAACTTCTTAGATGTTCCCAAAAAAGAAATATAGAAACCAAATGCTTTGGAATGGAATCAATGATAATACTTTTAGCTTTGACCTCACCTTTCTTGTACTTAGTCTTTCCAACAACGAGTGCATTTGAAGGAGGCTCCACCACTTTTTCCTGCATATTTAACTTGGTTGAATCAAAAGACATTGGAAAAATATATCTAGAATCAATGCAACTCCCACCCATAAGGCAGACATCAATATTTCCTCTGTAGTAATTAGGGTTTCATCACTCTCCATTTTAAGCATAAGGGAGATGGAAGTTTTATCTTTATATGTAGGCCCTGGTTTCTAGGTTTCAGGGGATTTTTCTTGAATAAATGGACCCTTGAAATTGATCCAGATGAGGAGGTGCCCAAGATTGTCCCAGTTTTTGTCTGTTTTACCCATATCCCATGGAATCTATAAGATGAAAAAATCATTGGAAGCCATCACTAACAATAAAAAAACTAGGAAAATTCATAGAAAAGTCTTTCCCAAAACTAGAATGTTTTCTTGTGCACCTATATGTGTGCATGTAGATATTGAAGCTGGTCTCCAAATGAAAAAGAGCTCAGGCTCCACAATTGCACTTGTGAAAACACCATATTGTGATCATACTCATTTCAAATGAAATGTTAGTAATGAATATGGCCATTCACCAAAAGTTTCCTGAAGACAGGTCCTTCCCCTACAAAGGATCTCAAAAAAGAGAGAGACAATAGTTTCCAAGAAGTCTTTAGTCAAGGGAAAAAAGGAGATCTCGTCCCCTGCATGAAGCAGTGAAACTGGAGAATCCCTTTGAAACAAGGAGACACTTTAAAAATTCTTAAAAGGATCAAAGATTAGGCAAAAAATTATCAGATGAACTGATACTCACACACCAAAAGAGTCAAACATAAAAGACTAAGAGCTGAAGATAAAGGAACATGAGTTGAATCAGCTTCAATGGAAAAGATAGGTTCAAAGGAAAAACCCTATTCTGAAATTTGGCTTTGTACATTAGCTGGAAAATTAGAGGAGGAATATGTAGCAAAAGGCAAACCCTACCCCATCCAAAATGTGGAATTTGGAACTGGGGAAATCAAGATACATCAGGAAGAACTTTAAGTAGCCAGAAGATCCAAAGGAAAGTGGAATCAAGATAGGCAAATTGATATCTATCTTGGTAACAAAAATTGCTATAGTTTCTTCTAATTTTTTATTTGTGATTTGGCATTATATGCCTACAGTTGACACTTCTCTTGAATCTATTTTTGAATAGCTAACACTTCTTTGGACCTTGAAATATTATGATCACTTTGTGATAATAATTTTATGGTATTTACATTTACTTCATCCTTATACACACATATGAAGTTTCCAGCTGTTCAATACTCGTGTAGTTTCATATTTTATTTTGCAGCCTTTCATTGTATTCTTGGTTGCACCAGTTTTGAAACTCTTCATACTAATTTGACATATTAAGGGGAAAAATTGTGAAATGCTTGCACAAACAATTTGAATATAATATGGCATATTTACTGTTGTAAATCTATAATAAGTAAAATAAATTCAAATTTGGTTTATGCTTGGAAAAGTGTGCCTGAAGGGCTGAAATTTGGTGGCATATGCTTGGTATCTTTTCTCTTGGATTACCTAGCATATTGGGGTTGTTTAGAAGTGAATTATTGTTTTTTGTTTTTGTTTTTGAGAATTTATTTTTTGTCCCAAGCTCTAAGGGCTAAGTGCCCAATTCTCCTCCTAGGTAGGTACCTCCTCTAATCTAGCAACTAACTACCCCATTGTCCACACCCAATGGGTTAGTCAAAAAATTGACTAGGGAATAAACCACATAGGTAAGAAGACTAAGGCTGCACTCTAATGTCAGGCATCCACCACGAGTTGTAAACCAAGGAGTTTATCTTGACACAAATTTATTTTGTGGTAATTCCAGATATGGATCAAATCCCACATGTCAATGATTTAAAGAGATGAAACCAGAACCATGAACCCAATATGATCCCAAAATCTTTGCAAAATTTCCATTATTAATAAAGTGGAAGCATAACCATTGATTGTATAAAATGTTGAAAAGATGAGAGTACTTAAGAATAGGGTACCAATTTTCTTTAACCCTGGACACCATCTGAGAGCCATCCATTCGCAGATAAAACCACTTACCCACCAAATCCTGTTGTTGTAATCCTACCACCCGGTCCACTTAGGGGTTTAGGGGTTTAGCGGGTTAAATGGGTTAGGAGTTGGGAATTAGGGTTTAAGGGGTTATAGGTTTAGGGTTTAGGGGGTTAAATGGGTTAGGGGTTTAGAGGTTTCCCTGTCATATCCATATTTTTTTAATTTAATGATTAATAGGCATTTTTAATGTCTCACTACTAGGTTAATTATGATTAAGTAATGATGCAACTAAATGATTAAATAAAGATCTATTTATAATAATGGGTTTGTGAGTCATCTTTGAGTCTAGAAACCCAACTCCTATATCGTCAAGGCATGCGGGGATTCTGTCCATGTCAAATTTTAGTTCATACACTAACAATTTGAAAAAATTCAACATTGGCCCCATTCACAGGTCACTCTTGGGGCTTATAAAGATAATGATGCAGGGTAATATCATGTCATAAGTGACCTAATGTTTTAAAACAATTTCAACCATTTTGGCACTACAATAATTTTAGAACAATGATGACATTTATGATGATGCAAAAAATATGAATGAGCTTCTCTTGGTTTCAAGAATAATTTATTCTCTACTGAACAGGGCCAACCACATGAAGGTGGAAGCTCATATGGCCCCTCCCATACCCCTCAGATCACTCTCATTTCCCCAATAACCAATATATGAAATAGAATACGAACAACCCAAAAAATTAATTAAGGTCGTAAACAAAATTTTCATATGTTTGTATAAAGACATAATTTTAGTTTAGATTGCACACTAGTATGGCCATTATTTGTTGGTTTGACATAATAAACAACATGTGGACCGAAGCGATGGCGGGGGGGAGACTGCGAAACCCTAGGAGGCGTTGGAAACCTTGTAATGGCGGCTATCTTCATGCAGCTGTGAGATTGGGGGCCCGCGAATGGTGATGTCGGGTTCTCACTGTTGGATCTGCTCTGTTCTCCATGCTCTATTCATTTTGTTTCTTGGGGATTTAGCTTGGGGTTTACCTACTCGGTCTCGGGAGGTTCAGGACGGGCGCCATGGTATATTCTCACCAAGTTGGGACTCTATTTGGCATACTACCCTGTTTGGTGCGCGGGCGGTATTGGAAAGGGTCTTCGACACATTCTGCGGCGAGCATGAACCGACTCTCTACCTCTGCTTGTCTTGGGATCCGGTTTGAGCTATCGTCTCTACGTACGGTAGGGGCATTCAACGATTTGTGGACCCTGCAAGATTGGACTTGGGTCCGATTATTTTGGCGTTAACCCCGACCTACTGCGACCTTCTCTGTCTTGGCTCGTCGGTCAGTGCTGTTTTACTTCGTATTTTTTTGTGGGTTCTCGAATATTCCTGCAGGGTTTTGCTTGAATCCCGCCCTGGCGACCTTCATTCCATCATGAGCCACTATGAGGATGAGGTGGATTACTCGGTGGATCCACTGGAGGGTGTTGATATTTGGGGCCTAGGCTCTCACGGTGACGTGGTTGGGGAGTCAGACACTGGACCCGGCTCACGGGAGGGCGTCGCCTACTACTGCCCAAACTATCCAACATGGAAGGATGTTGCTCACCCATGGGGGACACATTGCGGTTTAGATTTGGCATGCCTTCGGAGGCGGACACGGCACTATGGGATTTCTCGATGGCTCCCCATGACACCCTAGAGACTATTACACACGGAGGTGCGGAGCATTTCTCGGAGGTAGTATTCCACGACATCGGAACAACTTCCCAATCATTGAATCGGCTAAAGCACTGGGGGCCCTCTTACTCATTGTATTACCCCATCGAGCTTTGTTGGTAAGAGGTGATCCGCTACGGATAGTTCGAGCCCAATGCATGACGGTGGCCTTCGGGGTTTTTCCAACATCCCGGAGGACTTGACCCATTCGGAGAGGCATCAATCCTACGATGTATACGACACTCGAGGGCGGAGCCGGTCCGAGAACTAGTTACTCAAAACAAAAGCACAAAGTTACCAAATCAAAGCTCAGTTACCTCACTAACTTTGGGCGTGAGAGTGGCATGGAGGATTGGGGCCTCATTGCGGCCAAGACTTTGGTTGGAAAGGTTCGGGGCAGAAAATACTCGCGCAGACTACGAGAGATGGATCGGTGAGATGCTGGAATGGGACCCTCGATCGGCTACTGGAGGTACGGGTATTGACTAAGGTTGGTTCTCCCTCTCTTTTGCTCACCGGACCAATCCGAATGGGCTCTCAAACACTCTTGGCATCTTGAGATGCACCCGTCTACCTCGAGAGATGGGTTCCATTTGTTTGATCCTAGGAAGAGAATGCAGAGTGGCCCCCATTTGGATGCGACTGCCGGATTGCCCCTGCAATTTTGGAATGAATCTGCCCTTTGGAACATTGGGGGACATTTTGGGCTTTACTTGGACCACGACGGATCCTACTTGACTTCGAGACGAGAGCAGATGGCACGCATACCGATCTTCCTGGACGCCGAGGATGGGCTATATGAAAAATTTAACATGGTTTTTGATGAAATGGTGTGGCATCAACCTCTAGACTATGAGGGCGTGCCATTTCAGCTGCAGAAATGCCATGAGGTGGGGCATTTGTATAAAGATTTCCCAGAAGCGGTTGGGCAAGTTGGCCTCAAAGAAATCCTTTTCTATCGGCTACAGACCGGGCACATTAGTAGATCCGAGTTGGGAGAGGCTGATCCGCAATGAATGCTCATGTTTCTCCGAACGCCTGCGGATCGGGTGCGAGACTAATTTCCCTACATGGACGAACACGCTCCCCCAGGATCTCAGCCCACAGTCCTTGCAGGTGCTTTCTCTTGGCGTTTCGGCCATCCCAGGATCTGTTCCTTCCATTTGTCTCTTTGTTCATCGATCACTCTGCCTCTCCTTTAATTATTTCATCGGATGATGTTGGCTTTAATCTCTCTCTTTCTACTACATTACCTTGCACTACTTCGAGCTTGCTCAACCGATCATCGAAACTCCCCTCGATCTGCCTGCTCTCATCGCCGAGGCCCCTCCGTCTTACTCCCCCTGTCATTCAGTACACATCATCGAACTATCCGTGCCGCAACTCATCCCCCCTCATCGAAGCATCATTACTACCTTAGATCCCTTTCCCGACCACTCTCTAGTGAGGCATTTGGCATCGGCTCGGACCCGGGTTTAATCCCATCCAAATCCCATGGTAGACCAGTCGGCTTTGGCTAAGGCAATCAAAAGAGCCAACCTAGAAGTGGAAGTTGGAACTCAATCATCTCTCATGCGGGTCCTTAGAGCTAGAAGACCCTTGGTGGCTGTTTCCTCATGATTTGTCTCTCCTTCAGTCGTAGGGGGCTGGCCAACCCCAGATAAGAGATTGGCCTTGAGGGAACTAATTGCAATTAAGCCTATTGATATCCTTTTTTCTCCAAGAGACGCTTGGTGCTGGCTTGGAGGTTGTGGCTACCTTGAAGGCCTTTTTACCCGATTGGTCCTTTATCACTCTAGATGCACATGGCAGATCTGGGGGATGTGCATTGAGCATAAACGATAGAACCACCCGGATGTGCAACTGTTGGGGCTGGTCGGGTGTTCTTGCTATGGAGGTCTTTTTTGGTGCGTACGAGACTGCGATTACCTTGATCGATGTTTATGGGCCTGTATTAACGGAGAGCGATTCTGGAACTCCCTTTTTGTCTGTACCTTGCTTGTGCTGCTCACATCATCATGGGAGGTGATCTTAACTTTTCTTTAGGAAATGCGGAGTCTTGGGGCCCCCAGGCCTCTCCAGACCCTTTGGGCTGAGTTCTTCATCTCGAAACTTGGCGCCTCAAATTTTATTGACACTCTCGGACCACGTTGCTTCAACCTACACGGAGAAATAGAAGGGTTGGTAATGCTGCCGTGGCTCGCGAGACTTGAGAGATTTCTTATCAAGCGACCTCTCCTTTCTATATTGGCCGTGTCCGTCAATGGGTTGGGGACAGGGTGGAAAATACGACCATTCTCCAATTTATCTTGAATTCGATTGTGGTCCTATGAGGCTCGTTCCCCCCTTTAAGTTCAACTCCAGGATGGTTGAAAGACCACTGAATATCACATGCTGGTTACACGGGCTCCGGAAACACCGTGACCCCTACGGATAATCTTGATCCTAGACTGGATCATCAACAAAAAAACCTCATCAGAATAAAGAACCTCACTATACGGTGGATTCGAACAAAAGGAGATTGGAAAGGGGACGCATTGCACAATATAGACGTAAAAATTGCCCAACTCAACAATGCGGATCTTTTGGGATTTAGATGCGTTGATACCAAAAATCAGCTATATGCTCTTGAGGCTGAAAGGGCAATTCTCTGAGAAAAAAGGATGAAGGCTGGAGGCTAAAAAGCCGCGCCATTTGGCTTTAGGCGGGCGATGAAAACACTAGATTATTCCGACGGCATGCAAATGGGCGCGGGCGACTAATGCCATTTGGGGAGCTAAGCCCGAGACCAAATGGTTTCACTTTGCAAAGACACGGACTCAATTTGTCGGATATGGGTACCAGACATTTCACTAATCTCTATGGGTCTCCTATGAACATCAATCTCCCGGACATTATGCATATTACCCAACGACTTAAACTCTTTGTGGAACATGAGTAGAGGGATGATCTCAATGCGCCGAGTCACTTTGGGCGAATTAGAAGGTGTTTTGAAATGGTTCAAGCGGGACAAAAGCCCCAGGGCCGGATGGATGGCCCATTGAGTTCTTCATTCACTTCTTTGATCTCATATCAGTGACCTTCTTCTCATGATTGAGGATAGCGAGAAATTCGGGGAAGGATTTATGATGGTTTCAATACCACTTTTCTTGCTCTTATCCCTAAATCGGACAATCCGACCAGTTTCAATGATTTCGAGCCGATATCTCTATGCAAGCTGCATATACAATATCATTTCCAAAATTATCGCAAACCGCATCAAGCCTTTCCTATCCTCTCACTTTGAAAAGGAACAATTTGCATTTACGAATCATAGGCAAATCTATGAAGGCTGTTGGGTGCGCATAGGGAGGCCCTCCATTCCATCAAAACTCGGCATCGAGAAATCCACCATTCTCAAGATTAATCTTACAAAGGCATTTGATCGGGTTAGCGGAGTTACCTTCATCTTATACTTATTCACTCGGGCTTCCTCCATACTTTTATAAAGCTGGATTATGGGATGCATCGCCATGCCACTTTCGGCATATTGATCGATGGCATCGCAACGGACTTCTTTCATGCGAGGGAGGGGCCTCGCGAGGTTTCCCACTATCTCCATTATTATTCGTCCTGGTCATGGAAGGACTATTCAGTTCTCATTAAAAATGCAAAAGAGAGCGGAGTTCTACTTGGGAGCTCGGCTCAATGATATATTATATCTCACTCACCTATTGTTTGTGGACGATGTTCTTATTTTCCTTAATGGTTCTACACAAGACTACGTACAATTTGATCTACTCCTAAAGTGTTTTTTCGGGGCCCTCGGAATGTCACCTAATGGAACCAAATCCTCTATTATCATGACCGGATGCACAAGATTGGAACAAGGCAACTGCATTGAATTTATTTGGATATATTCCCATTGATATCAACGATGGGCTCAAATACACAGGGTATCATATTAAACCAAACAATTACATGATCAAAGACTGAGCTCGGATCATAGCAAAAATTGAGTGCGGGATTAATGTACGAGTATAGCAGATGGTTATCCAGAGATGGTCGACTGACTCTCATCAAGTCTATCTTGGAAGCCATTACGGTCTATTGGATGACCTTGGCTTGGATACCTATAGGTATTACTAACGAGAATCGGGAACATTTGCGAGAGAATTCCTTTCGGGCGCAACCAAGGGAAGGCTTCTACTTTTGCTGGATAGCACTGGGACCGTATTAACATCCCCAAGAAATGGGGTGAGTTTGGGGGGTTAAAAGATCTCCACCTCTTTTCTCGGGCCCTACGTTGCTAAAATGTCTTGCGCATTATCAATGGAAAAAGCCTGCGGAAAGAGGTCATTGTGGCAAAAGTATATCGCGCCACAGAACCCTCTCGATTGGATCCGGGAGCGGGGATTAGCCGGACACCGGGAGCATCTATCATTTGGAAGGCTATCACTAAAGCGGCACATATTATCCAAGAGGGCTTATCATGGAAAATTGGCAATGGGGCTTCCAAATTCGCATAGGCATTGATTCTCGGTCGGGGAGTGGGGTCTATTACAAATTGCCGGATTTCATTATTGAGCACCTTGCACATAGAAATATCCTCTACCTTGCGCAGATCGTGATCCGGGTCAACTCCTCTTGGCGGGGGTCAGGGCATGGCTACAAGCAAATGATCTGGAACTCCCACAGGGCTGCCATTAGGGAATGGAATAAATATATTTGGGCATTAAAAGCAACAAATATCCGCATCAATGATCGGTGATAATTTGATTTGGGAAATGTGTCACCAAATGGTCTTTATTCTCCAAAAGCGGGTTATCTCCCCCTCATACGTCAAAAGGAGCCCCCAAATCTGCTTGGTGGTGGCGTAATATATGGAAATTAAAAGCACCGCATAAGCATCACTCTCTATTACGGGTGTATCCTTAACAATGATATACCTACGATGGAATATCTCCACGAGCGGGCGTTTCATGGGGCCTCTCATTGCTCGCTACTATCTTGCTCACGGTGAGAGACGACCCATCTATTCCTTCAATGCAATTCCATCCAAAGCATTTGGCTACGGGTAAACACGGGTCTTGGCTGCCGTTTTCTTTGGCGGGCGAAAATTTAATTGAGGCACTGGACAAAGCGAGTGAGCGAGCGAGCACGTTTCCAGCTCAAGACTCGCGCAATCTCCCACGCGATTGTTGCTTGGGAGATTTGGATTGGGTGCAATAAAGCTGATATTTAATAACACTCCTATTGACTTTGATCGCATAAGCGGCCATTGCTATGTGCAACTTTTCGACTCCTGCTGAAGACCATATTCCCAGACAATCCTTCTCTCATCACACACTGAAACAATCGACCATGGCCGGGCATGGGCCTACTTGATGGTGCATCCAACGCACAGAGGCTGCAAGGGGGAGGCGCCATTCTATTTTTAAATGAACAACACTATATATGAAATCGAGAATGGGCACGGGGGCCGGGAGCACAAACAACTTTGCTCGAGCTACACGAAGCCTTAGACTTCTTCTCACATTTGCCGGGATATTCAATGCAATTCCATACGGATTTTTGGTGATTCTCAACTTGTGATCAATTGGTTCAACAATCTTGCATATTGTCACTCGCATATCAATCGATCGCATTCTTTGCGTGAGGTCCATCATCTCGAGCCCTTTTTGACTCCATCTCCGTGACTCATATTTACGAGTCTCGGAACAAAGTGGGTCGACAAGCTCGTCTCAAAGAAGCATCGGAGCTAATTTGGGGCACTGGCATATCACAAAACATTCTAGAGGTTAGATTTACAAATATTTTCATCGGCCTTTCATTGAGGAGGCACTGCGAGTTTTGGCTATCTAACTATATAGCTTCTTGGGAGCATTTTTGGTTACTTTTTTCTCTTGTTTATATCTATATATCGGTCTGTACTTTTATATTTTTTTTGCTTATTAGTAATCTCGCAGATAAGTTATGCACCGAAATTACTTCATGGACATGGGATTCATCCATACTTATTTGGGGATCTGTTTCTTGGCCATCACACGGTTTGTGACTGACTTGTATTAGTCTTTGGACGGAATAGTAGTACATACTACAGAGATGATGTAACATGTAACCTATCTTAATTGAAAAGTTACGATTTTTTTCTCGGTGAAAAAAAAACAACATGTAATAAAACCCACATAATTAAATTTTTTAAAGAAAATAATTGATACATATTAAAATATAAAGTTATAACATACCAACTCATACTCGAACACAACATATGTATCATTCTTCTTTCGTATCTTCTTGATATTTATCCAACTGATCGACATATATATCAACATCTGATTCAGAAATTGTGTTGAAATGCTTGACCATGTCATTATAATCATAAATTATGCCATTTTCAAGAATATCCTCATCGACATCGTTATTAATAACTACTGCATCATCTCCTAGGCCTGGTTCATCTTCTCTAACTTCTTCTTTGTCAATGCATCTTCCTGCTCATCTGCCACTGCATCATCTTCTTCTTGATCAATATCATCTTCTTCCTCTATAGTATACTCTATTGGAATTCCTCTTGGATCATATCTAATAGAAAATGACAATCCATTCTCACTTGGAAACTCTAAGTAAAATACCTGTTCACATTCGCTTGGAAAAACATAGTGATCTTTTCCTGCTTCAAATTGCGATGTTTTAACCATTGGAAATCAATTGTCATGTTGAATAAGAGTTCTATCATCATCACTTACATTCATTCGTATCCTGTACCATTGACGTCGAACAAAACTAATTTGAAGCAATTAAAGTCAGGCTCAAATATATCATCTAAAAAACCATAATATCTATTTTCAGATTCTCGAGGATGTCTGTCACTCCTGGAGGAAACATTAGTGACCTGGAATACTGCAGTTATCCCACTATCAATTTTTTTTTTTTATCATCCAATTGTTTGATGCGAAATTTATGACAATTGCACCACATAGCCTTGTGGTGTTTCAACTGCAATATGGAAAACATGGAAAATATGGATTCTCAATTAATAATTAATCATATAATTTGCACAACTTGACAATTATCTGAAAAATCAAACCTGTTGTCACATTATAAATATAATATAAAATAAGTACTGAATAAAATAGGTGAATTAATTGCTTACCTTTCTATATTTCAAACCATATGCTAAATCAATTTCCCTGTCCATAACATTTCCATCTCCACTACGATAAGCTTCTCTAACCAATTCAAACAGTAGTTTCCCTGATAACCTATCGTCGTTAAATTCTTTACATCTTTCAATCCATTCAATCATCCACTCAAGATTGTTTGCAATGTATAAAAGTAGTGCCTCATAATCTTGAGCACCTGAATAAAAAGACAATAATTCACCAATATTAAATATAACTTATAACCATGGTAAATTATATTAATTAATAAATGATGAAAGAATAAGACTTAAATGAATATGATCATATACATGATGTAAAAGATGAAACATTATATGTATTATATATAATAAATCTTTTACCTCTCACTTTCTTCATTCTACTTTTCCCAACAGGTGCTCCCCTTCAAATTTTTTGATGGAGTTCACATCCCAAATGAAATCCACAACATCCATAGCTGACACAGCTAATATAGGAAGATACTGACTAATATACCCCATGGATTCATATACCACATATCCCTCCACCATAGAACCCTCAGGACGTGCTCTTTGTCTAACCAAAGACTTCAAGGATTTCAAATGCCTATCCACCATCCACATTGACCTTGTGTGTACTGGTCCACACATTTCAATCTGCTCAACTTGGTGTATCAAGTCGTGTTCTTGTGCATTGAAAAATGTTGGATGTATATACTTTTGCATTTCACACATTAGCCGAGGAATTTCTCTCCTCCAATACTTTATTTCATCTTGATGGATTTATTTCAATGACAACCATCTGAAAATCATTACGCAATGTTATTTCAATGAAACCTAATATATATTACATTACAAGTCAATTAACACATCATGTCATTAAGTACAACAACAAATTGTAGTGAGAGTTTGCATATAAATCAAAACTACTTACCTCATGTATTTACCAAGATCATATATAACTTGTTTGACATTGTTGTCGAAGTCATTTGGGAGAGATACAGGTAGAACATACTAAAATAATAAAAAATGAATAATTATTGGTTTCCAAATTAAACAGAAAATAAATAAATTTAAAAGATGTATTCAAGAAATAATATACAAAAACGTATACCAAAACAATTACCTTAACGAAGGTATGCCAATCATGTGGTTTCACCCCACTAAAGTCACCTTTATTCGTTAAGATATTATTTATGTTTGAAGCAAAACCTGTTGGAAATTTAATTATTCTAAAGACCTATTTTAAATCATTGCTTTGTTGTTCTGTTAATAATCATGGAATATTATTATAATTTCGACCTCAATTGTTATTTGATTATTCGATCACACTTTTCATTGCATGATTTGATTTCTCAATGTCAACACAAATTTTGTCAATTTTATCTCTATCATGTGCACCATCTATGATTCACCATAAATTTTTTGTCACGTTCTTCCCGATATGCATTGTATCAAACAAATGAGCTATTTTTAGGTTCTCATATTAGGGAAACCTTGTGAATTAAGAAGGATAGCATTTCATTCCAAGTGGATGTACAATATTAGTACCTTCACGACAACGACCTTGATATTAAAGAATAAAATAAATCAGAAAAATAATTATCAAATACAATAAAACAAATTCCATAATTAAAACAAAAATTCAAAACATTACATAAACAATTAATATATATAGATATATAGACAAATTACGTACCTCGACGATTATTAATTCTATTATATTCCAACTTCCACAATCGAGTTGTCATTCTTCATGGTTTTAATCCAGTTTCTTCTTTATCATTGAAAATATGTTTTTCAGTATTACGATACTTATGGTTCCAAGAGAGGAAGTACCTATACTCATCAAACACCATCTTTATTAAATATGGCGAATGATGATACTTCATCTTAGGGCCACAAAATGGACATGAAAATATACTCTTTGTTTGAAGACCTTCAATAGATGGATCAATGATAATTATACAATGAGATAATTTTAAAAACATGCAATATGGTATATCTAATTTAAATAATTATATACTATATTAAAGTTCAATGAAATATTACATACCACAAAAATGTGTTAGTCCTGGGGCATCATGAATATTCCATACAAGCATTCCAAGACATTGGAATCTCTTTTGCTTGATTGGTTTAGTGATGTCATACATAGTGATGCCATGCCATAACTTTATTAACTCATCGATAAGAGACTCGATATATACATTCATATCTTTGACCTGGTACTTACCTAATTGTTCAAAATTATGGAACATAATTAAATCTACCATGATATGTATATATAAGTAATTAAATAAGTAAAAGATATAATGAAAACAAGGAGACAAATGAAAATGTTACATTCGAAAAAATAATGTATCAAATACTTGGAATAATAATAGTCAACATTATGTGCTCCCTCTTTATTGACATCCAAGGAGGATTGTTATTGTTGATAGTGAAAATAGGCCACACTGAGTAAGTAGACCTAAGCTCTCCGAATGGATTAACACCATCAGCTTCCAATTGAATCCTGACATTATGAGGTTCATTTTTAAAATCTACATATTTTTCCTCGATTTCCCTAAATGCGGAACCATATGCAGGCATTTGAAGAACACCATCTCCACTTTTATTCTTTGAATGGTAATCCATAAACTGTGCTATTCTCTTACACCTGAACATTCGATGTAAACATGGAATTATGGGAATATGACGAAGAACCTTTTGAGGCACCTTTTTGGTTATTTTATCAGTTTGATACCTATTGGTACCACATTTTGGACATTCTTTTTTCGACACATGTTCTTCGTAATATATAATATCATCTTTGGGACATGCATCTATATATAGTGTTATATTACATTCCAAATGCTTTCATAATAGCATGTAAATCTCGATATATGCAAGGTAAAGTATTTGGCGATGGTAATAGAAATTCACCCAACAATCTACAACATAAACAAAAAGTAGTTAATGTAAAGATTATTAATCATATATAAGTATTGAATTATTATTTTACACATTTATTACAACTTAAAAAAAGGGAAAATAATCAACATCTACATATATGTGATCATATATACATATTGCATACCTTAGGATCTGTGTCATACACATGTTCGACAAATTATTCATAACCTTTAAGTTCACCAACAATAATGTAGCATAGAGAAGAGTTGAAATTGAGTGTTCAAAAATACTTTAATTTGATGTTTCAATCATAGGTACATCATAAACACCATCACTATCTCCACCATCATCATCCGACTCACCATACAAGTCTTGGAGCATTTGATTTGTCCCATCATTATGAAATGTGTCATTATTGTCATCATCTACCTCCATGGGATCATTAACATCATCATCATCATTCGCTTCATGTTCTTCACCTTGTACAACATAATTTCTAGTACTACTATTTGCTGCAATATTCTCTTGTGGTGCAAAATCATCTAATATACTACTATTTAACTGTGGAAGCTGGTTCTGCAAAAAGTTGGGGGGCAGCTGTGTCTTTTTAAAATTTACAAACAATCATTAAACATTGGTGCGTATATAACAAATATTAAAATAATATAAAATTTTAATATATAATCAAAATGAAGATAGATAATGAATATATATATATATAATTACCACGGGATGATATTCATTCGATCCACCATCAATGTGCCCATATTTCTTACAATGTTTTGTTGCTATTGCTATTAAAACTCTAACATTACTTCTCAAACAACATTTGTTGCAAGGGCAATAAACTTTACCATCACCCCTTTCACACCCTTGAATTTGTTTTCCACCTCTAATGTTTTCGTTGATTGATGAAACTAACCTATAAATACCGTATACCCTTTCTGAACCATCGCTACTACAGTAAAATTTGTCGCTATTACAAAAAAGTTGTCGGAAAACATCGTGACAACACACCCTATATATATTTAAAATAAACCATCGCTATTGTGACGCTAGTTGACCAAGTCAAATTTGACTTTGTCAAAGGGAAAGTGACCATTTCACAACGGTATTTTCATATCCCTTGGTATACCGATGCACATAACATGGATGTCGCTATAGTGACATTGTCTTCTATTATTGTCGCTATTGCGACACCCTAGACGGGTGTGTCGCAATAGCGACGCTTTTTCGTAGTGTCGCAAGAGCGACAACATCACCATCATCGTTACAAGAGTGACACCAAATGCCAGGATTGAAAAAATTGAGAAAAATTATGGAACTTTCCGACGATAAGTCAAAATTGTTGGAACTAAAGTGTTGTAAAATTGACCATATGTACTAGTGTGGCGTAGTTTATGTGTACCATTTAAGGTTATTGAATTAGCTTAGGTTTCAAGGAGAACTCCCTCTAGAACAAAGATTTAGCATCTTGTAATGGTCCTTTGATGCTAGCGTTGCTCCTGGTACTAACTCAATAGAGAAATCCACTTCCCCATGAGGCGGTAACTCTAAAATATTTGCTGGAAACATATCCTAGAACTGTTGAAAAATAGAATACCTCTTCAATACATCATCTTCCTCAACATCCTTCCCCTTTTCACTAGAAACAAGAATTTCAAATAATACACACTCTTTCTTGCAACTCTGCTTAGCCTGCATAGTTGTGACCATCCTCACTGATGTAGGCTTCTTCTTTCCTTGCAAGATTCTCTTTTCTGCATCATTATCCAAGCACTCAATATCCTTCTCATAAAAATCTGCATTGGTCCATTGAGTAAACAACCAATCCATTCCCAAAATCATAATGCAAGAAAGAAATGGAAGCACAATTTGATGTGTTGATGTAGGCATACCATTCAACTCAAATGCACAAGATATTACCCAACGATGAACTCTTTTTTTTGGTCCCTATAGCCAACTTCACCAACCAAGACTCTACATGCACTTATTTATTCAAGGCACACTCATCCATCAAGTGAGGACTAACATAATTATAATTAGATACAGGGTTAATCAAAATGGAAACAAATCGTTCACAAATATTACCTTCCATCTCAATAATGGATTCATAATGGTCTGCTTACCTGTTATCAAGTGTTGCATAAATCCGCGGAATGATCTGACCAAAATCCTCAACTGTCTATGCCTCCTTAGCACTATAAATATGACTCAGGTATACCACCCCGACACAATGAACAATACTTCTTGCGATGATCCTTACCACAAATCCAACACTACAATGGTTCTCTTCCACAACCTTTATTCTGCTGCTCTCTAGGATGAGATCCATGTCCCTTATCAGCTACACTAAATTTATTGTAAGGAGCCACCTTTTCTTTCTCACTTGCATCCTGACGTCCTTCCCAATTTGGAGGCCATTTTCCTTTAGTCTTATCATTCCCATCCCAATCACACTTAGGATGAGAATTATGCTTTGACTGCTCATAACAATGCTTTGATTTCCTGATGAATTCTTCCAATGATCGAGGATCATCATACTCAATCTAATCTTTGAATGCTAATTTCAACCCACTGATGAATCTTTATACCTTCATACACTACAAGGAAAAGACCCTCTAGCGGAGGTTATAAAGGAGGTTTTTAGTGTTATAAAATTGGCCAAAATTGTCAAAAAAACATATGCTACCACATTCGTTTCTAGTAACGGAGGTTTTGGCGGAGCTTTTAACAGAAATTCAAGACAACTAAAAAAAAATGGGCGCCCGAAGGTTATAACGGATGTTTTTCCATCGGTGCTCTTATCAAGTTTTAACGCACCGGTGCGTATCGGTAGACAGTGCACCATGGCGGTCGAAGGAGAATGCATCGGATCGTTAAGGAAAACAAAAACACCAGGCCTGGTGTTGGTGATACAATGCACGAGGCCATTCTAATTGGTCTTGGGATTTGAGTGGTGCCAATAGGTCGTATAAGCGCACCGGTGCGTGTATCTTTATGAGGCATTGGTGCTCTGTATCACAGAAAGGAACCGAGATTTATAATTGGTATCGGTATTCGTGCGGTGCACATGGCATCTACAAATGCATCGGTGCTTATAGATACATAAACGCCCCGGTACGCAGTATCACACAAATGAACCGATATTTATAACTTGAATCGGTATTAGTGCGGTGCCCATAGAATCATAAACGCACTGGTGCGTATAGACACATAAACACACCGATTTTCATTTTGTTTTTTTTAGAAACATCCACCTCTGACATTCCAATTATTGTGATTGTTTTAAATTCATTATTCATCAAAAGTCGACACATCTTATAACAATATTCATATTAATTACATTTTTATTAATGCATTTGAATGTGTTGTTTGGATTAATTTGTTATATCATATCAGAATTATTGTGGTTTTTTTAAATTCATTATTCATCAAAATTCGACACATATATATAATCTTATAACAATATTCATATGAATTAAATTTTTATTAGTGCATTTGAGAACAACAATGGAGAACGCAATAGAATAAATTAAAACATATTTTATGATTATATATATATATATATATATATAAGACAATCTTTATCATACAAAATGGGACAATTATTCGTATCCCTTTGTCTTTCAATTAGGACACTATGTCCATTACATTAAACAAAATGTCTGATTTCACAGACATATTTCAAAAAATAAAACGCCTTGCTTTGATATCCAAATTACATAGTGATCATCATTCTTCGCTTGAACTGCTGTCACTGCTAGAGCTACTTCCATGACTTGGGTTATTTTCAGGAATGTTGTGTTCACGACATTGATTGTTTTCTTCTTCTTCACTTTCCATCTACAAACATAAAAATAAACTAAAATGAGTGTATATACATTGGTGAGAATAATGAAAATTCCAATATTAAATAATATACATCAATGTAAATCGAAAAGAAAAATGATGTACCATAGCAACAATTGACTCATAAACTACACACATTCTTTCAAAACCATGTACCATGCCATCTTTCAAAATTTCATCTGTTGGCGCAGTTCCATACTTTGTTTCCTGCAAGTTTTATACCCCATAACAAATCATATATTTAATATAAAAGATGTTTTTGTTCTATTAATTATAGATGGAGCTAATTAAAACAAGATCGATAGATGCTTACAAATTCCACAATTAAATTCTGATATGCCAACATATACTCACAACCCATATTTAACCCAATTTCAATCAATTCGTCTGATGGTTCTTATTTGTATGTTAGCACCTGTTTGAAGACATTCAATGATGATTTTTGTAAAACAACTTAAAAAATACAAAAATGAAATCTAGTTAAGTTGTTATAAGGAAGTAACAATTACTCACAAACTCAGAGATCAACCATTTTCTTCCTTATCGTCTTGTTTTATGTGCTAAATGGGTTCCATTTTCTTTTCTTTTCTGCAAGAAAATTCTTAAAAATTAATATTTAATGCTAAATTGTTTATTTATTGTACCTAATGATCGAAAAATTCAATGATTACATATTACATTTGAAGCACGTTGTTGTATTCGTTCCACTAGATCCCTCAAACTTTTGTAAAAGTTTTTCCCCCTTTCGTTAACTTCCAGCACCACTCAAGATGAGCCAAGGAGCAATTTATTTTCATTTGCATGTTCTATTTTTTTTCTTTTCTTAGAACAACATTTCTTTTCTGAGTTGTTGGTCCTTGTAGAACATTAAACATATGTGAATTAGTAGACTGTTTGACACATGTTATCTAATAATTTTAAGTATATTATTAATGATAATTAAAAAAAGAAACTCATATTGGATCGATAGTATTGTTTCATTCACCTGATTCATCTTTTTGCAATTTTTCCATTAAAATTTTACGCTCTTCTGGTCGTAGATCAGAAATAATCATATCGAGCTTCGTCATTTTGTGGCTCTGCATGATACACAGTAAACAATACATATTAGTTAAAGTTACATATAGTTCAAAAATAATATTTTTTATAAAGAATTTACAAAGAACTTGCCTTTTTTTCTTTTCTTGATGTGTTAATAGTATTTTTGTTACTTGATATCTTGTCAGTCATTTCTTTGTCAATCTGAAACCTGTAGCATATCATTCATTAACATATTTATAAATAAATTCTCAAATTTTTAGGTAGAAAATAAATCTCGAGACACCGGTGCGCCTTTCATGAAATCCGCACCGCCGCCGGTGTGTGGATATATTAACAACACACTTCAAAATAATATAATACACCGTACGGTGCATTCAGTATTATAAATTCACAGCAAAAATAGTGTAATAGACCTAACGGTGCGTGGTGTATTATAAACGCACTGCAAAAACAATGTAATACACTGTACAGTGCTTTCCTAGTTAAAGAGAACACCGGTGCCCTATTTTAGATTTGGCGCACGGATATAAAAAAATGTTTTCAATTTTTTATGACACAGAACTTGCCGGTGCGTTGTAATAATACGGTGCACCGGTGCGGTGGCGTATGCAAGGCGCACCGATAAAGAAATATCCATTTTTTCAAAAATTCACGCAATGGCCGAATGGATTGGTATCCGACTATGCAAGTCGTCCCGTGGGTTGGACGTCAATCTAAAATGAAAAACCCTAATTCTGAAATCACAGAAATAGGGAGAAGAAAGGGAAAAAACAAAAAAAATGAAGGGTTCAGGGTAAAAATGGATAAAACAACAGGAAAAAATAAAAAATTGCAGAAAAAAGTAAAAAAAAGAATTAAATTTAATCACGAAATGGTTTGAAATTCTATGATAAAGGGCTTGAATCACTATTGTGCTCTCTTGCTCTAGGTCTGTCTCCTGCAAAAATCTAACTGAAAATTTTTAGCAAAAATAGTGAAATAATGAAAAGTGTTTAGTATTTAAAGAATTATTTTATCAAATTAGATTTTCGAAAATATTTTTCCGCCCATTTTTCAAATTGTTGTTTTTTTTAACTTAAACAAAATAGAGTTACGTTTTTTTATTTGCGTTTATTCGTTTCTGGTGCGCGGAAATGTGACGCACCGGTGCGTTGTATTAATACGATGCACCGGGGCCTGTTAGGATGATAAGCGCACTGGACTTTTTAAAGTTTTTTTTTTTTTTTGTATGTAAGATCATAATAAAATAATGATAATTATAAAGTACATGAATTTATTTTCATTATTTTCTAAACTTTATGTTACAAAAATTCGTATTATTCTAGATTTGTTATTTTACAATTATTTGCAAATTTACAAATTTAAATATTTTAATAAAATCATTTCACTTTAATACAATTAAAATTTTCACATTAATAGAATTAAACTTTTACAAATTAATATTTTACATACAATTACATTAATTAAAATTACAATTACAATTAGAATTAAAATTACAATTACAATTTTACATTAATTTCACATACATGAATTACGATTAGAATTACAATTACAATTTTAATTTTACATACAATTACATTTACAATTTTATATATAATTACATTTACAATTACAATTACAATTTTACAAATATTTTACAGACAATTCAATTAAAATTACAGTTACAAATACAATTACATTTACAATTACAATTACAATTTTACAAATATTTTACATACAATTCAATTAAAATTACAATTACAAATACAATTACAATTTGTGAAATTTACATACAATTAGAATTAGAATTACAATTTTACAATTTTTCATATATACAATTACAATCATTTTAGAATAAATTAAATATTACAATTACAATTAAAATTTTACATTAATAAATATTTTACATACAATTACACTTAAAATTACAATTAGTACAAATACAAATACAATTTTACAATTTTATATAGAATTAAAATTTAAATTACAATTACATTCACGACATAATATTTATTAAATATCATGGTCATTTAATAATATTAAATTAATTAATAAACATTATCACGATCATGATAACCATCGTACAAACATCATATTCGACTAATAAACACATTCAATTAACATCAAATTAACATTATATATTAACATCATCACAACACAAACATCAAATATACATCTCAATATAATGTCAAATAACTCATGCGTCTATCACATATACACATCTATCTGCAAGCTAAACATTAAATGAACATATCTAACATGACTAACAATATGCGCCACATCATGATGATCATCAACATGAAAATTAAGTACAACTGCAACATGAACATAAAATACATGGACCATATATATATATATATATATATATAACTGAATAATGTTAAAAATATACAACTGTAATATAAATGTCATGGATCAGGTGCTGGTGGTAGTATAACAACATCAATAACACTAGTACAAGTGGATGCGGCCTGCTCAGTAAAGCTGGGTGCAGCCTCGATAG